>OZ023269.1:57046592-57299092 GCA_964006375.1 Tillus elongatus
TGGGGTTGTATCTTGACGTTAAGTACTTAGCGTTTGTTTGTCGCACAAGCTGTACCTCATCATTTATACGCGTTAATTTCACTTTACTAACCTCTGGGTTGTCTTTGATTTCTGATCAAATTCGTTTAGGAAAAAATCAAAAATAATTTGTTTGCACCTTTTCATAGAACTGAATGGATATCCAGCAAGCCAAATTTAATAGCAAATCTTTACACACATATGTACCTGATACCAAATTGCTTTCCGTATTTCTTCCACCAAAGTCCACCCAAGTAGGCAACAGTTGTTGGTGTTACTTGAGATGTTGCGTTCGTTTTTAGGGTATTTCGACTCCTTGACGATAACTCTAAGTGAGCTCCCTCGGTTGAATCAATTGGTATATTGCTATGCTGATACCCCAACTGCTCGTTCAGCCGACTGTTGTAATAGGCAATTAACTCTTTGGTTTTCTTATTTTCCATCCAATGAGACATTTTTTTATTACCTAATCTTACACAGTTTAGTTGCATTAAAATAGCCAGTGTTCTTATCGATAATAAGTTGAAAATCTCCAAATAGACCATACCAGAAGTTGTCTTTAATTTGTTGGTAACACACATCACTTAATGTAGCCATTTTAAAACAGATTTGGGTTAGAACAAACTGCAGTAAGTCTTTTCTCAACAACAACTGACTTGTGAATATGTTTAAGAGTGTCTGTGTGTAGCCAATTTATACATGTTACCCACAGTAACCGTTTTAAACTGTATTTGTTTTTACATGGATGATGTCATACTTCTAATGACTGATTCTAGACAAGCTCAAACACGAATAATGTGGGGTTATTGAACAGATATAACACAAGGTCATCAACTGACAGGTTGTTTACTTTAAGAGGGCCTCTCTCTTGTGTATATTAAACAGATACACAGACAAGCTCAAACAGGATCAGGTTAACAACTGTAAAACGTTGTTTATCCTTTGTAAGGCCTCTCTCTCTTACATCAGTTTGTTTCCTCAATACAAGAGACAGAGACACTTGTTCAGTATGTGTTAAGTCGTGAAACAAGGATGACGTCTCTTGCTGTATGTAAGTACACTCTTCTTATTATGTCTGTTTACATTCAAATAACAAATACAAACATAACCTTACTAAACAATCAGATGATTGGTAATCAACATGTATACGAACAACCTAACCTCATATGTAAACAACAACTGGCTTTGTTTTATATATACAACAGCGAACAAACTTTTAACGTGTGTGTCTGTGGAGCTATTGGTTTAGGGACAGTGTATATCTGAGAAAGCTGTCTATGGCCGATTCGAGGTTCGTGGGTTCAAATCTAAGTTCAGGCGAATGCTTTTCTTTCAAATACACATGCATCTGTCAGTCTAAGCAAAGACATCGAACTGTCATGACGTGTTTGTTAAACAGCATGTACAAGCTTCAACAATGGCAATCAGTTGTCTGTTTGTCTGTGTTATTACATACCTCTGTCTTCTCAGTCTAAGCAAAGACTTTGAACTGTCATGACGTGTTTGTTAAACAGCATGTATAAGCTTCAACAATGGCAATCAGTTGTCTGTCTGTCTGTATCCTCAACACAGAAGACACCTGTTCAGTAGTGTGTGTATTAAGCTGTGAAAGAAGGCTGACGTCTCTTGTTGTATGTAAGTACAATCTTGTATTATCTCTGTTTGCATTCAAATAACAATTACATAACCTTAACAAACAATCATATGACTGGTAATCAACACGTGTGTGAACATAACCTTAATAAACAAATACAGACAGTAGTGTGTGTGTGTGTGCGAACATAACCTTAATCAACAAATACAAACATAACCTTAATAAACAATCAAAATGGCTTGGTAATCAGTCTGTATACGAACACCTAACCTTAATAAACACATACATACATAACCTTAATAAACAATCAGACAGATGGTATTCTTCAAATACACACTGGAGACCTGACTTGTAGATATCTATGGACACACAGGTCAGACGGAACATCTTACGTCATCACAAGACAGTTAATACCTAACCTGACTTGTGGCTATCTATGGACACACAGGTCAGACATCTTGGAACGCTTGTGACGTCATCTCAGGTTAGTTCCATAGAGAGAACCCGGGTTGCAACTGTCTATGACAGGTCAGCCATCTTGGAATGCTTGTGACGTCATCTCAGGTTAGTTCCATAGAGAGAACCCGGGTTGCAACTGTCTATGACAGGTCAGCCATCTTGGAATGCTTGTGACGTCATCTGACAGGTCAGGTGACATTTGACGTTGACACATGTCAGGTCAGGTGACAGCTGACAGCTGACAGCTGTGACATTTGACACCTGTCAAATCTGACAGGTCAGCTGTCAACTGTCACAGGTCTGCGCAGGTCAGCGCATGCGCATGATGACTCGCGCATGCGCAGTAAAAAGTGGAGGGGATGGACCCAGGTGGGGCCCTATCTACTGAAGTCACCAAGAATAGTGACCTCGAAGGTAGGATATTCAGAAATCAGATGGTCGGTTTTTTCAGAAACATAGTCGAAGAGCTGAACAAAGTTGTTGTCAGAAGGTGACCGGTAATTGCACAGATGAATTTAGTTGCAGCCCCGAGAGAGAGAGAGAGAGAGAGAGAGAGAGAGAGAGAGAGAGAGAGAGAGAGAGAGAGAGAGAGAGAGAGAGAGAGAGAGAGAGAGAGAGAGAGAGAGAGAGAGAGAGAGAGAGAGAGAGAGAGAGAGAGAGAGAGAGAGAGAGAGAGAGAGAGAGAGAGAGAGAGAGAGGAGAGAGAGAGAGAGAGAGAGAGAGAGGAGAGAGAGAAGAGAGAGAGAGAGAGAGAGAGAGAGAGAGAGAGAGGAGAGAGAGAGAGAGAGAGAGAGAGAGAGAGAGAGAGAGAGAGAGAGAGAGAAGGAGAGAGAGAGAGAGAGAGAGAGATAGTTTCATCCAAAGTATATATTTTCTTCCAGCTTCTAAATTGGGGAGTCTGGTGCAGGGTAGATTGTTACGGACGTATGCTCACACGCCTCCATGCAATCTAAACGAAGTAGGCAGCTCATACCCTGGGAAATTAAGGCAATTAGTGGCTGTTTTGGCACTGATTTGGGTTTCGGTGAGGAAGAGGAGTTGGGGCCTATTAGCCTGGAGAAAATGGGAGACAGAGTTCAGGTTAGAGTTTAGGCCACATATATTCGAGAAGGATATGTAAAATCTTGATGCCGGCGCCCCCTGCACACCCCTCTTGAGGAGATCCGAATAGAGGGGTATTTTATCTCCGGAATATTTTGTACAAGGAGGGGCCATCATCATGTTGGTTTATAAGGGAAACCGACTCATACATCAGAACTGGAAACGTCCGTTGGGACTTCAATAGCCCCTTGATGTAAGGGGTGGTACCTCCTTGGGCGTGAAAAAAATCCTTTACTATCACGTAAAGGAAAAGTCCACTGCCACCTGCTATTTGCATTTCTACGGCAAAGCTCAATATAATTGTTATTATAGGACAAGATACGAGAAAAAATTGTATACGTTAATTATAGCGTGTCTTAAGCTGCATCTTATAAAAATATGTTGACAATCACAGGTAGATCCACAAGTCGTTGGTGATCCCTACAATTGTCTTGTTTTCAAACACTTTTATATTATTGCATTTTTGAATTTTTTATCGAAATGTGATGCATATGATTGTAAGAACAAAAATCGAGACGCAGTAAGTACGTTTTGGTAGCGAATTTACATTATATCCTTCAAATTTCAATAACTGAATTTGCTATTAACCTGAGGTTTGTTGGCTAGGAAACCAGTTTTCTTGGAAATATTTCAAGCTTATTTTCGGAAAATGTTTGTACATTTTCAAACAATAAGTAATCTTGATAAAATATACGTACGTTGTTTCTACTATATAGATTATACCGGTAACCAGGTTGATGCCTGCTTGCATTAGTGACATATTTGCTATTAAAAACATGTTTATGAAAATTCGCTTCCATAACGCACTTGTTGCGTCCAGACTTTTTAAGCTTTGTATTTATTTTCGCTGTACTCTCTTTACTTATTATGTGTACCCTTGTTTTCGTCGTATTGCTGTCTAGTTTGATATTTTTTAAACACCATCTAGCACACTCAACATCATTTGTAATTATTTTTCCGTTTCTAATAATAACGCTCTCATGTCATCTACGTAACATCCAATTGAACCGTTGTCTATTTATTTTATTATTTATATATATATAGCTATTTTATATTTTGAAAAAACAAATTTGAAGCCATGAGCAAATGCAAGGAAAACAGGCTGGTTTAGAGAATGTCGGAAATAAAAGCCAGCACATGTGTACAAGGCCATCTAACGATTGTATATGCCTTCCTGCTACCTGTCGTCTTCGACCCTAAATAACTGTTATTTAAAAGCATAATAGTTTATTATGGTGTGGTTCAGTTATATCTTATAATAGAAAAATACTGTACAAATAGATCTTCTTTATACTAACAATTTATTTTGAAAACTTAAAAATATATAAGAGAATATACGTTATAACTTGAATGCAAACTTTTTATCAAGGAAATGTAACATTATAAAATATTGTTTTAAAAGGCATACCTATTATTGTTAGAAAATGGGATGCGGTCAAACAAAGAGAAAACCGGATATTTTTCTTACAGGTAACTTTGAACACGCACTTTATGACTTTTCCTTAGTTCTAATGAATATAGGTAGGTACTGTAAATAATTCGTCGTAAAATACTAAAAATTATAGCAAAAATCATTAGAAAAAATAATAAAAGCTAATTGTATTCATCAACTGTTATTACCCTTACTTGGTGAAACTGTTCCATACCAAATAAATACGTGGAGACTATTTCTCTGGCTTCACAAATGTTGGTTTTATTTTCTATAACCGGCTTCGCTGCTTGACATCTTCTATCTGAGGAAGCTATCAAGCAGCGAAACCGGTTACAGAAATAAAAACCAACATTTGTGAGGCCAACAGAGAAATAGTCTCCATGTCTGTATCTACCTTGTTTATTTGTAATTTCAGCTTATTTCTTTATTATATATATATATATATATATATATATATATATATATATATATATATATATATATATATATATATATATATATATATATATATATATATATATATTGTGAGGGGTCAAATCGGGATAAGGTTATCTTTCCCTAATATGAGGAGGTTCCCACGGGATAACCTTATCAATACGGCTTTATTTACGGGATTTGCTCAGGCGCCAGCAGCGTGGGTTTAAAGGAAGACGCTGCGCCCCCTCAGGACTATATATCTGTCCTCGGTTGCTATTTACAGTTACACGGACCCGGGGTAAACTTCAGTGGAGACAGGGTTCACCTAAGTCCTCAGGCGAAGTCCCTCAGGACTCCTTAATTATGGCCTATGTATTAGAGATCAGGATGTTACGTATTACGTTGGGGTGGATTGGTTGGGAAGCTTTAAATGAAATACCGTATAAAACAAATAATCTATTTACAAAAGTATTGGTGGGGAAATATTTACAAAATATATACAAAGAAATATTTACACAAGGGATTCTCCCGGTATACCCCACGTTTAAACTAACTTATTTGACAACTAATCAATTTATTAGAGACCAGAGGCAGAAACTGAAATATTCGCGAGTTATACGGACGGTATCACGAATAGGGGTAGTAAACTCGCGGGTTGTAAGCGGGCAGAAGCGTCCCAGGATCGCCAAAGCAAGGCACCGGACAGGTGGTCGGTTAATTACGGACCCTCAAGCATGCGTTGCAGTCATACAGACTCTCTACGACCGGAGGAAGTGTCTCCCTAGGGAGATGGAAATTTCCCCTCGACAAAATAAAGGAAGTCCTCACTATCAAGTTAAAAGAAAACACAGCCTCCAGACGGTGCCCTCAGGAGGGTCGGGATACCGGGTATCGCCAGACTGTTTCGATCGCCAGGAGTGGTGGAGACCTACTGCAGCCCGAAATATCCCCGCTGGCGTCCAGATCCAGGAGCACGAGAGCTGCGCCACGGGAGACCGCTTTGGGATGATTTGGTCGTGGCTAGACCGCTCCCCGGTTCAAATCAACGTGCAGTCGGCCACTTTGCCAGTGCTCTCGCGCTCTCGGGAAGACTCCAGCCAAGGAACGCGAGCCCCGGCTCCCCCAGGTCGCCCCGCGGATACAGACAGAAACGAACGATGGACGTATTTATCCGAAGCTCTCTTGCGGCCGTCTCTCTGAAATAAAACCACTAACAAACACAACAACATTCAATATCTTTTCCACACCTGGACTTTTAACGTCACCTCTGGCGAAGGCCACCAAGCGCGCCTAGGTGTTCGCCGCCAGAGAGAGTCGTCGATCCGTGGAAAACCCCTTACATACAGGCCCTCCACCGTACAGCTATAGAGACAGCGACCTACCCAAACGAAGCGGAAATGAGCGGCCTGCTGAAGACGGCGTTCTCCACTTGCCACAGCTGCTAACTCTACTAAGCTGGTGCACCTAACGAATCGCGGCGTACTCTCCCACGGCCGGCCTGAAATACACAATAAAACCCAACACCGAGAATCAAGACGCGGACGGTGGCTGCTTCCTCTCTGTGACCTGGCTCTGCGCTCGCTGAAAGAGAAGTAAACTCCCACGGTCGGCCTGCTGGATTCGCTACTGAAACACACAACAAAACCGAACACCAAGAACGAAGACGCGGACGGTGGCTGGTAACTCTCCGTGACGGCCCCTGCGACTGCTGAAAAAGAACTAACTTGTTCAGCGCGTCACGGTGGATCTCCTGGCTCTCGAACGATTCGCAAAGTATGCGCTGCGAGGTGCGCATAGGTATGCAGTGGACCAGCCCATCCGTCCCTGCTTTCATCGCTTCGCATACCGCAGGACCCGCCTGGGCGATCTTACCCGCTATAATCCTTTCCACCGGTCTCCCGACGTGTTTTTGAAACTATATTTTATTGAATGTTTTAATAACAAAATAAATTAAATTAAATACGGATGGTACGGATCTATTCCCCTGTTAACTAATTAGATTTCTAATGGCCATTACGTCACTTCGTGACAATATATATATATATATATATATATATATATATATATATATATATATATATATATATATATATATATATATATATATATATATATATATATACAGGGTGATTCTTTGGAGAAAAATAAGGGGTGTCTTTTCTATAAAGTTTTTCTTGAAACCTCTTCTCCTCTAAGTTACAGCCCTTTGAAATTTTGCCAAAAAAAAGTTTTCATTAAATGTCTCCGTTATGGAATAAATTTAAAAAACGCAATTTTGCAGATGCATAAGGCTAACAAAATAACAGTTTTAAAAGGATTTTATAACCCTATAATGTTATCACAAGAGGGTGAAAAAAAACTACCCTTTATTAATTTTTTATCAGTACTTTTTTTGTGTACCGTTTTCTATTAAAGAAAAATGATTTAGAAAGAAGGGATCATTTAGAAACTTTTTTATATCCTGACATTTTCTCATAAAATTGTTAGTTTCATCACAAAAAAATAAAATATTACTCAGATCGATGTCACATGAATTTACAGAGTTATTTTATGTTTTTGTGATAAAAATAACAATTTTATGAGAAAATGTCAAGATACAAAAAAGTTGCTAAATGAATCCTCATTTCTGAATCATTTCTTTTAATAAAAAATGGTATACACAATAAAAAGTACTGATAAAAAATAATGTAAGGGTAGGTTTTTTCACCCTCTTATGATAACATTATAGGGTTATAAAATCCTTTTCAAACTGTCATTTTGTTAGCCTTATGCATCTGCAAAATTTTGTTTTTAAAATTATTCCATAACGGAGAAATTTAATGAACTTTTTTTGCCAACATTTCAAAGGGCTGTAACTTGGAGGAGAAGGGGTTTTAAGAAAAACTTTATAGAAAAGACACCCCTTATTTTTCTCCATAGAATCACCCTGTAAATATATATATATATATATATATATATATATATATATATATATATATATATATATATATATATATATATATATATATATAATGTGTGTATTAATGTGTCACGACGATAACCCAAAAAATAAAAAATAAAAATAAACATTATTTTGATGAAATACACATATGTTCCTTTGGTATATTGCTTGGATAGGTTCGTTAGCCAGAATAATCCGATTAGCTTTTCCAGGAAAATGTTGGGATTTCTTACGGCAAATTTTTGTATTTTCTAAATTAGCAAAGATATATTTTTACTAAATTTGGTTCGCTTATATAATATAAAGTAAAAATTGCAAGAAGTGTACGCAACAGTCTTGCATTTCTCTTTTAATGGTTGTTCTTCTTCATTTGAATAAAATATTGGCAGAAAATTTATTTGAGAGACCTTTCGGCGATTTTACAGCAGCAGTTTAGATTATGTTTGTGATTTAAACGTGTTATAATTTTTTATTTAACAAAATAAATTTAAAGATTTCTTTTCTTTAGTCAATAAATTGATAAGCGAACTAACCGTATGCCATTGGTAATAATAGTTCGGCTGCAGCAAGTGCGTTATGGTAGCGCATTTTAATTAACTTTTTCCAAATTTAGTCAAGCAAATTTCTCTGAATTAATAGTGTCTAACTATGTAACAAAAACATTATGGAGCCAACATTTGTACGAAATTCCATCAAACCAAATTTATTGTTTTCGGAGCTACAATTTTTTACTTTTCGAGGATTTTTAGTTTTTGAATAATTTTTTGTAATGAAAATTCTCTACTATAACGCACTTGCTGTGTCCAGGCTTTTAATATAGTCGGTAAGTCTTTAGAAGGTGGTCTGGTTCATTACTGAGTGAAGATTGGAACCTGTGATCAGCACTGATAAGTACAATTTGGAGAACCCAATTCATCACAATACGGTTTATTGACCCGAAGATCGTTTCGCTACTTCAAAACCCCTACATTAGAATTTTGAAAAATAGATGAGAACTACCCCTTTCCCCTAACATCCGTATGCGGGTTAACTTTCAAATTTTATACGGAAAGGTTTCCGCGGTCATTAGTGTGAGATATACTTGGTTCTTGGCTTGAAATACGTCTAGAATTTACGAAAACTCGACGTTTTGGCTCCTGTTTTGGAGACATTTTCAAGAGGTTAAGAAAATATGAAAAGACATGAACTCTAAGGTTTCCCTTATGCTGCGCTGAGACCTAAGAGACGATCAGTGGCGGGATTTAGGGGGTAGGCAGATTGAGGCCCCGTAATCGAGCTACAATAACTAAGCCTACCCTTAGCCACCGCTCTAAGGAGTAGGCAGATTGAGACCTAGTTCATTGCTTTTTATATTATATATATATATATATATATATATATATATATATATATATATATATATATATATATATATATATATATATATATATATATATATATATATATATATATATATATATATATATATATATAATATAATTAAAAAAAACTGGCAACGGTGTAGATCGCATGTAAACCGGTGTTTTTGCTCTCGATTTGTTTTGCGACGTTTAGTGGTAAAAAGCGGCAATCAAATTCCGATTTTGAGACTTGTATAGTAGTGTTGTGCAATCATCCCGCTTGAGGTAGGAAAACTGTGCTGTCTGTATCCTTTATGTTGATCTACATTGTTGTTTTGAACTATTAGTTGCTTATCTTCAATTTTATTCGGGAGGTAATTTTAGTGAAATTGCGTTGAAAAGAGGTACAATGTTGCCGGACTTAAAGTTTGGGAAAATGCCTGAGTGTGGTGTCTGTAGTCATAAATGCGGCAGACACGATGATACATTGATATGTTCAAGATGTAGTCGCTGGTTCCACGTGCGGTGTGCCCGCATGTCGATCGAAGAGTTTTGTGCGCTCAGACAAGAAACCAACCGCTTATCTCAGTGGATCTGCGGGGGGTGCGCGGGTCCTGCTGTTGCTATGGTGCATTTTGGGTCTCCGACGGCCGTGAATGCCGCTGATAGTGGCGACCGCTTCTCCATGGGTGATATTATGTGTAGGTTGATGAAACTGGAGGACAACTACATTCATGAAATTAGAGACATGAAGAAAACCATTTCTGACCTAAGTGCTGTCATCATGAAACAAAGTGAAGATATAGCCAGCCTGCGGGATTTAGTCTGTCGTCGTGTTGCTGACCCGACGGGCCCAGTGGCCACGCCGGCACATCTGTCTTCGATGGAGTCTGCCACGAATCTGGGTGCTACTTACGCCTTGGCTGCTTCGGCGTCTACTCAATCATCTGTTCTTGTGCGGCCTAAGAAGTCACAGACCAACAGGGACACAAAGTCTGACATTCTGAAGAATGTGAATCGGGTTAAGTCTGATATCTATGTTAATAAAATAAAGCATATCAATGATGGTGGCCTTATTCTTACGTGTGGCAGAGGAGAGGAGGTTTCGAAGCTGGTGGGTTTGATGGATTCCAGGCTTTCGGAGGACTACGTTATCCGCAGACTGGGGACTGTTAGGCCTAGACTTAGAATTGTTGGCATGTCGGAAAAAATTCCCTCAGAGGTTCTATCTTACTATATTGTGAAACAGAACAGTGGCATCTTTTTTCAGTCTGATACTTGTAAGATTGTCTCTGTCACGCCTTTAAGAAAAAACAAAGATATATACCAAGCAGTGGTCTAGGTGGATCACCAGGGGCGTGCGGTGACATTTTAAACAAGGGAAGCAATTCTCAGCAACTTACCTATTTGTAGTGTAACTCAATTCTTCTGTCGTTTTTGGCAAATTCGTCAATAATGTCATCATAAAACTGTGGATACTGGGACATTTCCTGGACGAGGTTATTTTCAATTGACAAAATTGAAATTTGAGGAAGTATTTCCTGTCCTGTTGAATTCCTAACAAAACTCTTGATACGTTTCAATGTAGAAAAATTTCGTTCTACAGATGCACTAGTAGCAGGAATTGTTAATACTAATTCACATAATTTGAACACTTCAGAATATGCATTTTCCAATTTTGATTGTTTTAAGAAAGTTAAAAGTTCACTCGCGTTAGTTTTTGTGTCAATAACATCGGTTTCATAAATGACTGTAAGTTCTGATCGTAATAAGGCTTTGTCAAAATAATGTCCATAGTGCTGGAATAATGATTTGAATGAATCTTCTGGGAAAGGTATCCCTTTAAATCCTCCAAAATTACACAATTCAAGAAATTTCAGGTCACTGAGATGATCAAATCTGCAGTTAATTTGCTGCTGAATTTGATCTATGATTTCGTAGAAAAGGCGGCGATAAGAAGTTTGAAGGTCTCCCACATTATCAGTGCGCAGACGCTTTCTTCGTGGCTCCACTTCTCCTAATTTATTTGTTTTTTCCCAGAACTTATCAAATTCATTCCTTTTTTCAATTATAGTGGATTTAAATTCACTAATTTTTTTCAGGCAAAAACCAATGTCATTTGTTTTACATTGCAATATGTTAAATACATTATCTGAAAACGGAAATATTTTCGAAAATATATTAAGTAAAAAATTAAAATTAAAGTCTCTTTTCAAACCATCCAAAAATCCTCTAGAACTATTTATTGTTTCTGCGTCCCAATTTTTGCTATTTTCCATAATATTTTCAAAAAGTTCAATTAACGATTCACTGTGTTCAAATATAGTTAACACAAGCCTGCCGTTGTAGTTCCATCGGGTTGCAGCTACTTTGGGTAAACGTTTTTTAACAATTGAGTCTAAGGCTTGTGTGCGCTTCGTAGATTTGGAAAAAAAAGCAGCCATTCTACTTAGGGTAGCAAAAAACACTTTACATTCTTTAATATGATTTATAGTATTGGGATAAAATTTAATTTAATTTATGAGCAAAACAGTGTACAAATAAAGCACTGGAGAACGTTTCCTGCACTTTAACTTGAAGACCTCCTAAATGTCCGGCCATAACAGCAGCCCCATCATAGCTTTGGGCAATTAATTTATTATCAGCCTCCTCAATATTTTTCGTAATATTAAGCACAATTTTATATAGAGCGTTTGCGGTACGATCTTCTGTCACATTTTTAAAGCCTAAAAATCTTTCTTGTACACTCCCATCCATTTTTACGAAGCGTATTACTACAGATAGTTGACTAAAATTAGTTACATCGGTTGTTTAATCTAGAACAATAGCAATGAAACGAGTCTGTTTAATTTCCGATTTAATTCTGTTCAAAATAATAGTAGCAGCGGCCGAAATTAAGTCATTCTGAATGCGATTTGATGTCCCGCGAAAAACGTTAGACTGTTCCAAGTGATTTTTTTAAACAAATGTCGTACTTGGCTATTAAAGAAACTAGGTCTTGAAAGTTTCCTCTATTTGCAGATGTAGTTGTTTCGTCATGACCTCTGGAGCCCAATTCATGCTGACCAAGAAAACACACAACATCAATAAGTCTTTTTAATATGTTTCTGTTTTTATCAACCAATTAATTGTGTTGGTGATGACTAATTTCTATCTGCTTGTCAACGGCGTGTTCAATTCGCGTTTTTCCAAAGACACTTAATTTTAAAATGCTCTGTAAATGCGCTTTAGACATAACATGTCTTTTTATTACTTTACGTAGATTATTCAAGTCGGAAAACCCACTTTTATTCCACACCCCCTTTTCAGTCACAAATAGACTACAAGGCCAACAAAACAGTTTATTCCTGATTTCACAACCCGTTAACCATTCATATTGTTTATAAGTTTTTTCGGCGTTGAAATGTCGAATACATGTTTTAATTCTTGTATTTAAGTTTTTTAGAGTAGGTTTTGGCCTACCTTTATTAATAATAGCAAGTTTTTCAGCAAACTGTAAAGTTGAAAATCCTTTGGTCATCAAAAAACACACAACACAATCACAGTTATTATTATCACTTGTTTGTAAAGTTTGTAAATCACCACCGACGCCGCTGTTAAAAGCTGATGAACTTGTAGCCATATACTCGTAAAATGCCAATGTATTTAACTTGGCCGACTGCTTATATATGCGAAATAATGCGAGACATTCTCTTTCTGCCTGTAGCGACTCTTCCCGGTAAAATACGTTCTAAAAATATACGTACACACGTCGAGCGAGCGAGCGTTTCTCCTCAAGTGGTCTGCTGACTACATGTATTTAATTGAAGGCATTGCATCCACTCGTCCACCCGTAGAATCAGGTTGTTGGCGGTAGCATTTACTGCGACGGTGTCCTTGCGCTAAGAGCGCATATACAAACAAGTACAGTATGATGCATAATAAATAATTATGTGTGTGAGCTTGCGAATTAAAAATTTTAATAATTAAATTAGTTTCAGAATTTGAAATTTAATATTTAAAATACAAAGGAGATTTTAAATATTGCGGGTTAATATAAATTATTTTTTAGTAGGTATGTAGTCGTTATTTTAAGGGAAGCAATGCTTCCCTTGCTTCCATGGACCGCACGTCACTATGGATCACACAGCTTACAACCGGGCTATAAATGCTGGACATCTGTTAGTGGGTTTAGACTCCTGTTCAGTCTATGATGAGGTAGAGGTCTTACGCTGTTATAGATGCACTTCATTTCATCATACTGCTGGTAGGTGTGAATCTGACAGAGTCGTTTGTCCTAGGTGCGGTGAGTTTCATGAAGTTAAGGATTGCAAAAGCGAGTCATTATCCTGTATCAACTGCCTAAATCACAATAAAAGTCATAAAACTGATCTAAACGTTGGTCATTGCGCGTGGAATCATGATGAGTGCTCGTCCTATAGAATAGCATTGGCCAAGTTAAAGGCTGATGTTTTTCCTACATAGCAATCACAGCCAATGTGCGTGCCTCAGTAGCAGGCGATAACTTTTGTAGGCAGGAATTATGCGTCTATCTGCAGAATCCACGGAGTATTAAGAATAAGCTTGCTCCGCTGTACAATGCTGCACTTTCCTGTAATTATGACATACTAGCATTTACTGAGACGTGGATTGACTCTGACGTCGATAACTCTGAAATACTTGGAAGTGGTTATACCATTTTCAGGTCGGACAGGAAATTTGAGCAAACTGGTCTTGGCCGGGGTGGAGGTATCCTACTGGCCGTCAATTCGCTCTATAACGCTAATTTTGTGAACATCTCTAGTGCGGATCTTATCAGTCTACTACTGATAGATTCTATTTGCGTCAAGATATATAAACGATTCTCCACTGTTCGTTATTCTGACCTATTTGGTGCCTAACACCACTGATTTTGCTTTCAACGTGTTTCTTGATGCTTTGTGTGCCTGCGAATTTCTTTTGAACTCCATGTTATTAATCTTGGGCGACTTCAATGTTCCGGAATATGCTGCCTATATAGATGGAGCTCCAGTTACTAATAAATTGCGCACCATTCTTTCATTGCAAGACATTTTTCGGTTGGAACAACTGAATGCAATCACAAATACCAACGGCAGACTTCTTGACCTTGTTTTCACTAATGCGAGAGGTTGTGTGCATGCTGCTTCTGACATATTGGTGGACGAGGATGGTCATCATCCCGCGCTTGAGATAACACTTACAATTGAACGTCCGATGAACAAATACGCTGCGAGCATACCTACATCCTTCCGATACTCCTTTCGCAAAGCCAATTTTCCTGGTTTATATAACCATCTCTCTTCAGTCAACTGGACTTCACTTGCCCAGTTCTCAAATTTGGACGAAGCCTGTCGCATGTTCTATGCTTTGTTATACTCAATCATTGACCTCTACGTACCCATGACATGTTCAGGAGTGCGCCGCCGCTATCCACCGTGGTTTGACTCTGAACTCATCAGTTATACAAGAAGAAAATTTCAGGCCTGGAAATGCTTTAAGCGTTCAAATCATCTTGCGGACTATGAGATATTCAGGGGACTTAGAAGGCGTGTCAGAGTCTTGTCTGCAACCAAACAGTCGCTTTATGAGGAGATGGTGGAGAGAAATATCCGCGTTGATCCGGCTAGCTTCTGGAGGTATGCCAACCTCAAAAAAGCTCAATCTGGTCAGTCGACACTCTCATATAGGGGGGAGGTTGTTGCGAGCGATGCAGATGCAGTGAATGCCTTTGCTGAGTTTTTTCAGGGCTCATGCTCGGATGCGTCTGACGGCGTTTTAGTGGGTTGTGCTCCTTGTTACAGTGGTGGGACTGCCTTGGATATCAAACGGGTTTCGGAAGAACAGGTCTTAAGCGCGTTGCTTAAGATCAAACCGAAGCACACATCGGGCCCTGACCAAATTCCAGCTTTTCTGGTCAGGATTGTGCTCACATACTTGTTCAGCCCTTGACTATACTGTTCAATATATCGCTGGGGTCTTCTGTATTTCTTAGCACCTGGAAAAAGGCAAAGGCAATACCTGTTCCAAAGGGAGGTGATTCTACGTTGATTGAGAACCATAGACAAATTGCTATAATGGACAACTTTGCGAAAGTGTTCGAGATTGTCCTGCATGAGATAATTTCGTTTGCGGTAAAAAATGTGATTAGCAGCGCTCAGCATGGTTTCGTGAGGGGCCGCTCCACGACCACTAACTTAATCAGCATAACTTAATATATATCTGCTACCATGGACAAGGGGTCGCAGACAGATGTTATCTACCTGGACCTCTCCAGGGCATTTGATAGATTAAATCACGATATTCTTTTGAGGAAACTGGATAACATGGATTTCTCACCGAACTTGCTGAAGTTTATGGAATCATATCTTCGTGATCGAGTTAGTGTTGTCCACCATCATGGGTGTCAGTCCGTGGGGGTCTTGACTGAATCAGGTGTTCCTCAGGGATTTGTTCTGGGACCCTTGCTGTTCAATCTGTTCATCAATGATATTTCGGATGTTATCGGCTTACCCATCTTCTATATGCGGATGATGTAAAAATCTTCTCATCCGTTGCTGGTCTCTGAGATTGTTCGGTGCTTGAGAGATGTTTGCGTAGAGTTCAACACTGGTGCTCCATTAACAACCTCCCACTGAATATTAAAAAATGTGTTGTAAAGTCTTATACGCTCAACCGCCGTGTAATCGAGTTCCCATACTCCATAGATGGACAGCCTCTTCTAAGACCTGCAACCTTTAAAGACTTGGGTGTCGTCTTTGACTCGAAACTCTCATTCGTGGAGAACTGTAAACATGCTATTGCTAGGGCATCGAAGACACTCGGACTTCTTATTCGCAATTCCGGTTCGTGTAATAATGCAGACATTTTCCTGTTCGGTGCCTATGTGCGGCCGCATCTGGAATATGCCTGTGTGGTCTGGTCTCCTCTGTATGACGTCCGTATAGGGGCTCTTGAGGATGTCCAACGGAGATTTGTAAAGTTCCTTGCATACATAGCGGATCGGGTGTATCCAGCTACTGGTACAACACAGGCCGATTTACTATCGAGGTTCTCATTGGAATCTCTGCAGGCTAGGCGTATTTACTCTGCTCTCTCCCTGATATATAATTTATTGCACAGTAGGATCGTTTGTCCTGAACTGTTGCGCACTCTGCTTTTTCACATCCCTAGAGTCAACTCTATAAGACACGACTTCTTTTATCTACCGCCACCTAGGACCAATGTTAGGCTTAACTCACCGATTTACAGATCGTGCTCCATTTATAACAGCGTGCATCAGTCAATAGACATATTGTGTTGTGGTGAGTCTGAGATGAGACACGTTGCATCGCTGCTTGGTAATTAGTAGAACTTTTACTATGTTAATTTTTCTAGTGTATGATATGTATTTTATTCATTCTCTTAATTTGGGATAATTACCGTTGAGTATTTGTAGTAAATAAATATATATATATATATATATATATATATATATATATATATATATATATATATATATATATATATATATATATATTGTAATATTTCACCCCTCCGTATATATGTTTAACCAGTAAACCTCTCTTTTATACAGAAATAACAAAAATATAATGAACAACAGAAATCGTAAATATTGAGTGAGAATATTGTTCAGTTCCTCACAGCGCTGAGTATTGACGCACCTTACAGCTTACACATACACAGCGATTGAGAGGGCTAAGAACCACCTACCTTGGAAATTTCTTTTTACCTGCACATCAGAGTTTTCTGGGTCACCTTCGTCATGTGATCGTGTAGGGCCCTACGTCGTGGAAAAGGTTCTTATACCCATGAATCGATGTTTTGTTAGAGAAATAAAAAGCGATTGCTCATTTAACCTCGTTTATTAAATGTAATGCAAGCCCTAACCAATACACACGGTTAGAATCGTGAGCTCAGACACATTGGCGCCATATCCTACCAGCTGATTTTAACCTAAACCCCGTCCCTAACAGATGTGGCATGTGATCCACACGATTGCTACAATCGGATGTAAATGACCGGAGATGCGCATCAAGAACCACAGTGCTGATCTGTTATGCTCCAGTGGCGTGCGAGTTATATATTGATATTTTGAGTTGTGTTTCGATTTCGGATTTTTTGTTTCATTTTTTTATTTCATTTTTGTGATTTTGGTGGAGCTAAGACATACAGCACAGTGGAATCTGACGCCAATCTGACCGATGCATTTCACTCTTCCCTTTACGTCACTGGCACTAGCCCTAGTCATACGCGTGATAACAATAGCCACATCATACAATGTATATAAGAAGCACAGATCCCGATTCAACACCCAAGGTCGCTGACGAATGGGTTAATTAATAGCAGCGCAATTAGAAGAATAGACGATTCATAAATGGGTAAACAACTACACCTTCAATTCAGCAAACAGCCACATGCCAGGATCACCTTCAAGACTGCAACCTAGTGCGGAAACCGCCTCACGGTCCACGCCCCACCAGAGACTATATATGGAAGTTATCAGACCACGGACGGACATTCCTACATTGTTATTGCTTGAGTCTCTTTTAACTTGTCATAATTTATATTTATCATTTTTATTATTATTCATAAGTATTTTATGTAACTATAATCAATAAATTCTTTTAAAAATTCAAGTGTGTTAATAAGAAAGTTAACTGGCGCAGTCGCAACGGATAGTGCTGAAGAACCAAAAGTATATTGATTCTTTGCGTTTCAATGCTTAACAGCCAAAGAACCGATCAAGAGAAAAGTCATGAAGACAGCAGCAATAGCATCGATTCTGTTGTTTGCTTCCTTTACTTTTCCTATATATAGATTGTATCTCCTCATATATTGATAATATTATATGTCTGATAGCGATATTGATGATTTAGAACATTTAGAGTATAGATTAAGGAATATTAGTATTGGCGAAAGTGATATTGTGAAACAACCCGATATAAATAATTCTAGAAACAATTTAAATATGGCAAATCAATTCCAAGCGTTTTACCTTAAAGCAATTCCCGAATTTAACGGACAGCCTGAAAATGTTGGGAACTTTTTAAAAGCTTGTGATCTAGTAATGAATCAATTCTATGATGCAGATAATCCAAATTTATATCTTAACCATTTTCTATTAAGTTACATTCAAACGAAACTAATTGCACAAGCCAGGTTAATTATTAACACTAAAATTATAAACACATGGATAGTCCTAAGACGGGCAATTGTTGAGAACTTTACAGACCAGCGTGATGAAATTAGCTTACTAGGCGAATTATTGACACTGAAACAGAAACATAACGGGGGGCCTTAGCGTTCAGTAATCGTTGCAGACACATTGAAAAATTACTCATTTCTAATTTAATATCAAATGAACGTAACTAGGGAATTTTAGCATTAAAACAAAACATGTACAGACAACAGACACTCAAAGCCTTCATTGGGGGCCTAAAAAATCCCCTTGGGATAGTGGTTCGATCGACTCGACCGGACAGCATAGAACAAGCGTTAAAATTTATATTTTCCGAGGAAAATTATGAATATAGGGACAGATTCTTACAACGGTCAAATTTCAATAATAATAACAATAACAGGCACGACAAGCAACAAAAACCAGTTTTCCAAAGAAACACCCCAAATTTTAACAACATTCAGTTTCAAAAACCCTTCCAACAACAAAATTATCGTGCACCTTTTAACTATAATTCAAACAGACCCCAAACGTCTCACCCACAATTTCCGGGAAGCCCTTCAAATCAATACTCAATGAGAAGACCGACGTACAACTCTAATGACAATACTAGAAGATATCCACAGGCTATGGATGTGGGCAGTAACAACACAAGACATACTAATTTCAGCCGACAACAACCCTCACAAAATAGACGAAACAATTTTCCTTCCAACAATTTTCAAAAAAGACAAAATTTCATACCAGAAGAATTAAACTATAACGAAACGAATAATTCTTTTCCTTTCAATGAATTAGAACAAAGACAACATTTCTTACCAGAAGAAATAAATGATGACGTAACAAATAATGAACAATCACCCTCCGAATTATGCGATGCACAGCATCAAAATTTTCCGATAGCAGGGAGCTCAAGAACAGAACCGTAATAGATATTAATAATTTTAATACAGTATCCCAGCTACCCTACGTCATAATAAAAGAACTACCCGGAAAAATACTGCTCGACTCCGGTAGTACTAAGAGCCTTTTAAACCCTTCCATAGCATATACAAACTTTTATAATAATATTTACGATCACCCGTTTTTGATAAAAAGTGCGCATGGTTACTCCAGCCATAATAATCGCGCTAAAATAATTTTAATCTCACTAACGGATAGCAAACAATAATTTTGTTTATTTGACTTTAATAAAAATTTTGTAGGTCTGATTGGAATAGACTTTCTGATAAAAAATCAAGCGAACATTGATTTTAAAAATAAGAGACTCAATTTAAGAAATCGAAGCATTAGAATCAACTTTCCTTATACAATTGATCATGAGGACAAAATGGGTAGTGATAGTAGTAGCAATAACAATCGAATAAATAGGAGCATCAAAGCAACTGATGAAATGAATCACCTTAACGTAAATAATACAAGAGACAGAAGCATTACCGCACTTGAACTAGGAACTCAACACCAACAATTAAACGCTGACTACAGAAGGTTGCAGCTAATGAATGAAACGCGAGAAATATTTACCCACAATAAATGTAAACGTGATCAAGTTTCATTAAACACATGAATATCGTCGAAATAAAAATGTGAGTGATACGAGGACGATACAAAAAGATATAATGGATCAAATTCAAAATAAAGCGAATATGATATTAAATAAATCTTCCCATCACCAGAATTATAATAGAAATTATACGGGGAGTGTACAAAAAAATATTATAGATCAAATTAGGATAAATCACTTAAATAACCAGGAAAAAGAAATTTTAATTGATTTATGTACAGAATTTCAAGATATTTTTGCAAAAGACAATCAACCGCTGACGCATACAAACGTCATTAAACACAAAATCAGACTAAAAGACGATATACCAATAAACGCCAAATTCTATAGATACCCATATATTCACAAACCAGAGGTAGACAAACAAATTAACGAAATGCTAAATCAAAGAATAATTAGGAACAGTCATAGCGCTTATAATAGTCGGATATGGGTGATCCAAAAAAAGCAGATGCCAGCGGCAAACAAAAATGGCGGATCGTTGTGGATTACCGCAAGTTAAATGAGTAGACTATACCTGATAGACACCCTATACCAAAAATCGAAGAGATACTGGATAAACTCGGGCGTGCACAATATTTTTCGACCATAGAATTATATTCAGGCTACCACTAGATTGAAATGGACCCAAATGACATTGAAAAAACGGCGTTTAGCACTGATACAGGCCACTATGAGTGCCTCAGAATGCCGTTCGGGCTTTCAGGGGCGCCTGCTACATTTACCCGACTGATGCAACACATTTTGAGCGGTTTTATAGGAAAAACATGCTTATTATAGATGGATGACGTGATAGTGTTCTCGACATCATTACAAGAACATATCGAAAAATTAAGATTAGTATTCGAACGATTTAGACAAAGTAATCTGAAAATACAGCAAGACAAAAGCGACTTTCTGCAAAAAGAAGCGGAATTCCTCGGGCATATAGTGACGCCAGAAGGCATCAAGCCTAATCCAAAGAAACTAGACGCCATAAGAAAATTTCCAATACCCAAGACGCCAAAAGAAATTAAATCCTTTCTAGGACTTATAGGCTACTACAGGAAATTTATAGAACTCGTTGCGCATGTCACAAAACCACTAACTAAATGTTTAAAGAAAAACGTAACAATCGACATTAACGACGGAGAATACATAAATGCCTTTAATACATGTAAAGACATATTGATGAATTCAATACCTCCAGATTTTTCAAAGGAGTTCATTTTAACAACAGATGCATCAAGCGTGGCAATCGCAGGGATTTTACGCCCAGGAGATCCGAAATCAGACCAACCAATAGCTTACGCAAGCCGAACGTTAAACGAAACAGAATCTAGATACAGCACAATAGAAAAGGAACTACTGGCCATAGTATGGGCCACAAACTACATTAGACCCTATCTATACCGCAGGAAATTCACAATATATACAGACCATAAACCATTAAAATGGCTATTTTTCCTGAAACAACCTAACTCAAAATTATTAAGGTGGAGACTCAAACTAGAAGAATACGATTTCAAAATAGAATATAAAAAAGGTAAATTAAATAATGCAGCGGACGCACTTTCGAGGGTAGAGATAAACCCCGGGCATGCCAATCTTAGAAGAAGAAATAATCAACAGTAAAACAAACCAGATATTCTTTAAAAATGCCGATACCCCGGAGATTTTATCACTAAGAAAGGACAAAAGAAATTTTATTCACGCCACATTTAATTTAAACGATCCAAGTCAAATAGAACAATTTATTAAAGAATATTGCCTACCACAGAGGAAATATTACTGTCTATTTGTAAATGAACGAGATTATGAAATGGTAAGTTCGGCAATTAATCAAAAATTTAATAACGTAGAATCACCTAAATTTTATAGATGTTTAGAAACTAGAGAAGAAATAAATAGCGAAGAAGAACTCCAGGAGAAAATAGTTTTATTCCATGAGGGAAAAAGTACTCATCGGGGCTCTGATGAGACCTATTTACGAATGAAACGCAAATACTATTTTCCGAATTTAAAGCGAAAAATAGAAGAGTTTATAAAAAGTTGCGAGTTATGTAAAACATGTAAATACAACAGAAATCCGGCGCAAATTTCACTAGAACACACACCCACACCATCTAGGCCTTTAGAAATCTTACACCTAGACACTTTCCAAATTGAAACGTCTCAATTTCTAACAGTATTTGACCCCTTTAGTAAATTGGGGCAAGCATTTCAGAAAACGATAAACGGAGAATAATTCATATACATGACCTAAGACAACCTATACGACGACTTTAACAGACTAAAAACTTACTTTGACAACATACTAAGCGTAATGAATGCAGAATACAAGTTAAAATTAAAATTTTTATTTTAGCAATCAATTTCACAATCAGCAATATTGATGACACATTTTATCGAATATTTCCAACAACAATTAGGAACAAAAGAGGAATAATCAACGGACTAGGGTCGATATTCAAATTAATAACTGGGAACTTAGATGCAGATGACGGCGACAGAATATATAAAGCTCTTGAAATTTTGAGGAAAGATCAAAATCAAGTACATCAACTTTTTAGTTCACAGACATCCCTAATGATAGATGCTATAACAGAGTTCAATAAAACAATAGACAACCTGAACCATAACCAAGAAGCCATAGTAGCGAGAATAAACGATTTGGAATATACAATAGATAGTCTAAAAAGCGACCAACTAACAAATGTTCATAGAGTAAAACATTTGGAATTACTCACTCAAATCAGTTATTTGTTAAATAATGTACTAAACATTATATTAACAATAGAAAATGCAATTACCTTTTCAAAATTGAACACGTATCATACGTCAATACTGAAACCGAAATTTATATCAAAAGAATTAGAAAATATTGAAAACCATATCTTTAGGCGAAGTTCTAAAGCTGGTCAGCTCTTTAATAGTTGGCTGGTGTGGTATACTTGCAATATGGTAGGTGGTAGTGGCATTTTCCTTTACGTGATAGTAAAGGATTTTTTTCACGCCCGAGGAGGTACCATCCCTTACATCAAGGGGCCGGTGAAGTCCCAACGGACGTTTCCGGTTCTGGTGTATGAGTCGGATTCCCTTATAAACAAAAATAATGATGGCTCCTCCTTGTACAAAAGATCCCGGAAGTAAAATACCCCTCCATTCGGATCTCCGGGAGAGGGGTGTACAGGGGGCTCCAGCATCGAGATTTACAATATCCTTCTCGAATATATGTGGCCTAAATTCTAACCTGAACTCCGTCCACCATTTCCTCCAGGCTAATAGGCCCCAACTACTCTTCCTCACCGAAACTCAAATCAGTGCCAAAATAGCCACTAATCACCTTAATTTCCCGGGGTATGAGCTCCTTACTTCTTTTAGATTGCATGGAGGCGTGTGCGCGTACGTCCGTAGCAATCTACCCTACACCAGACTCCCTAATTTAGAAGCTGGAAGAAAAGACATACTATTGATAAAACTCTCTCTCAGGGCTGCAACTAAATTCATCTGTTGCGTTTACCGGTCACCTTCTGACAACAACTTTGTCCAGCTCTTTGACTACCTTTCTGAAAAAACCGATCATCTGATTTCTGAATATCCTTCCTCCGATGTCACTATTCTTGGTGACTTCAATGTCCATAATAAGGAATGGCTAGGATCTTCAAAAACCGAACCACAAGGAAGAGCAGCGGAGGCATTTGCTGTCAGCAACCTACCTATTTTCCTCGTATCCCAACACACAGCTCAAATCCCTTGGATCTCCTTGTTACTACAAATCCTGACTGCTATAAGATATCAGTCACCGCCCCCTGGGTCGCTCAGACCACGACATGGTCACTGCTTCCTGCGCAATGCAACCCGAGGTCACACAGTCATCACACCCACGTATCGTTTGGCACTACAACTCCGCGAACTGGGACGAAATGCGAGATTACCTTTCCTCATTTCCATGGGCGTCTGTCTGCTTCTCTCATCCTGACCCCTCTGATATCTTACAAAACGTCACCGAAATTATCCAAGCTGGCATGGAATTATTTATTCCACGTACACAGAAAACCTCTGCAGCCACTCAAAAGCCCTGGTTCTCTAAATCCTGTGACAAGGCCAGACTTGAAAAGGTCAAAGCTCACAAGAAGCTTCTACACAATCCCAGTCAAGAAAATCGTCAAGCATTTAACGATGCAAGAAATCGCTATGTCCGCATTCTTTCTGAGGCAAAAAACTCGTTTAATAACCACATCAAAAACAAAGTCCTCTTAAGCTCCAGCGGCAGCAAACCCTTCTGGACTCTTGCTAAATCTATTGGGAATAATTTCTGCAAGAGCACGTTCCCACCTCTTGTCTCAGAGGATGAAATTGTTTCTACCGCCCTGGGCAAGGCTTAACTTTTTGCCTCGTTGTTCGCCGGCAATTCTACTCTCAACCCACCTCCAAATACAACCACCAACAGTCCCCGATATCGCGCATAAAATGACGGATATCATTTTCAAAACTAAAAAGGTACGAAAGATGCTCTCTTCTCTTAATACTAGGTAAGCCTCTGGCCTTGACGAGATCCCAGCAATTGTTCTCAAAAAATGCGCACCAGAACTTGCTCCTGCCCTGACTCGTCTGTTTCAAACATCTTACAATAGAGGCATATTTCCTAGTAACTGGAAAACTGCTCGAGTACAACCCGTCCTCAAGAAAAGATCAAAAGCGCTTCCTAGCAACTACATGCCTATTTCTCTCCTTTCAGTCATCTCTAAAGTGATGGAAAAGTATATAAACACCGATTTACTAAAATTTCTTGAAAAGCACAGTCTAATCCACGACAGGCAGTATGGATTCCGTCAGCCCAGATCAACTGCCGACCTCCTTACCTTTGTCACCCATTCTTGGAACAAGTCTATGGAACTACACGGCGAATCCCAGATTGTCGCTCTAGACATATCCAAAGCATTCGACCAGGTCTGGCACGCAGCACTGCTTAATAAACTACCGGCCTATGGCCAACCACCAAAACTCTGTACGTGGATAGCAAATTTCCTGCTCAACCGGAGCATTTCTGTTGTCGTGGATGGCCATTCCTCTAAACTGTATCCAATTAATGCAGGAGTTCCTCAAGGTTCAGCTTTAGCCCCTACTTTGTTTCTTCTCCACATCAATGACATCCTCTCTAGCACATCCAACCCAGTTCACACTTACGCGGACGACAGCACCCTCCACTCAAATATACAATATTCTAAGCCTGTCTCTTTAGCCCAATTAGATGAGGATCGCAGATTCATGGAGGGTTCTATCTCTGTGGATCTCCAAAAAATATTAGACTGGGGAAGTAGAAATCTTGTACAATTCAACCCCACCAAATCACAGTTTTGCTTTCTTTCTCATAAGAGATACACCAGCCCTAGACCCATCACAATAAACAACCAAGTTATTCAAAGTAATGAGTCCTTTTCACTTGTTGGCATCTCTGTGGATCGAAATCTCAATTGTCACCAACATGTCACATCAATTGCAGAAGCGGCTGCTAAGAAATTAGGTTTCCTCTTCCGGGCTCGCAAATACTTTTCACCAGCTAATCTCTATACTTTATATATCACAAATAAGACCAAACCTCGAATACTGCTCCCACATCTGGGGTGCTGCTGCCGCTTCTACACTCGCTATCCTGGACTCCATTCAGAAGAGAGCTATACGTCTCATCGGTGACCCTACCCTCACCTAAAGGCTGCCATCCCTTGCCCACCGACGTGCCGTTGGTGACCTCTCTCTCTTTTACAGATATCTGCACGGGCACTGCTCAGAGGAGATTTCTTCCATAGTTCCTCCACCTGCTGCCCCCAACAGATCTACCAGGGGAACAGAGCGAATGCACCCTTTTACTGTCCAGGTCACCAGACACAGAACCTCTTGTTATATCCGCTCTTTTATCCCGAGGACTTTCAAGTTGTGGAACTCCTTGCCGGCACATGTTTTCCTTCTCCCCCGAACCACCAAACCTTCAAGTCCAGAATTAACAAGTTGCCTCTTTCCTCCTTGTCGACACCCACGGTACGATAGTATTTAGGCTGCAAGCCCTCGTGGTGTGTTGAAATAAAAAAAATCTCAAAATCAAGATTAATAACAAAATCCGACATTTCACTTTACGAAAAAATATTTAAAATAAAAACCGTTCAAATTGACTTTAAAATTATATTCCAAATAGATATACCTTTAGTAGACAAATCAGATTATATTTATTATCAATTGTATGCATTACCAGTCCCTAAAAATCCGTATACCTTCAGAATGATTCTCCCTAGAACCAAGTACCTAATCCTTAGCAGCAAACACTACGCTTACAGAAACCAAAAGTGTAGGAATCTAAAAGACCAAACCCACTTTTGTGAAAATGACAACCCGACAGCACTTAACGAAAACAACCCATGCGAAATTAAACTGATCAACTTCCAGAAACCGATAAACAATTGCAAGCAAGAACTTGTCAAAATAACAAAAACAACAGTATCCAAATATGGCAATACATGATAGTGGCACCCGAAGAAACGAAGATCAAACTTAACTGCGAAGACAATGAAGAAACCAAAATAATCAGCGGAACAAAACTGGCGACTCTGAAACCCAAATGCCAACTTATCATCAATAACGAAAGATTCAGTTCAGTACAAATGGCATCAGAAACACAACAATCGTTCAACCTCCCAAACATCGAATTGGTAACAAATAAAGCACCCATATTCCCAGACAAATTACCAGAACTAAAATTAAAAAATGTCCAACTGCACGACTTGTATAATATCAAATCCCAATTACAATCCATCAATGGCAGAATTCCAGGAACCATCAATTTACCCATATACCACCCTAGTGTATGGACAATTATATTATACATTGTGATAATAATAACAATAATCACAATAACTTCAAGATACATCTGGCAGAAATCAAAAACGAAAAAGGCTGATTCCAAACCAATTACTGGATTCCCGATGACTATTCGGAACGAACCATAGGCCTCGTTCTCTAAAGGATGGAGGAGATAACAATAGCCACATCATACAATGTATATAAGAAGCACAGATCCCGATTCAACACCCAAGGTCGCTGACGAATGGGTTAATTAATAGCAGCGCAATTAGAAGGATAGACGATTCATAAATGGGTAAACAACTACACCTTCAATTCAGCAAACAGCCACATGCCAGGATCACCTTCAAGACTGCAACCTAGTGCGGAAACCGCCTCACGGTCCACGCCCCACCAGAGACTATATATGGAAGTTACCAGACCACGGACGGACATTCCTACATTGTTATTGCTTGAGTCTCTTTTAACTTGTCATAATTTATATTTATCGTTTTTATTATTATTCATAAGTATTTTATGTAACTATAATCAATAAATTCTTTTAAAAATTCAAGTGTGTTAACAAGAAAGTTAACTCGCGTTTGGGGTATTACGCATCTAGGTTGCATTTTCTTTTTCCATTATGCCTAATAGGTTTGTACGCGTGAACTTTATGTTCTGCCTGTATGTCAGGTCTTGAATCGGAAAGTTGGCACTTCAAGAGACAGAAATTTCACCTAGGTGTCTTCCGGTTTTATTGGACGTAATGGGAAGGCTTTCCCTACAACTTATATCCTCAAAGAGGTGGACTTCATTCATTATAATGACCCTAGCATCCCGCTTACTTCCCTGTATGTGGAAAAACACATGCGCTCGAATTTGACTGATTAACGGGCCTCCAGATTGCCATTTCACTACGATGATGCTGAACTTATGTAAATCGCGGACCTTCATGGTCTGCCGGTATGCCAGGTCTTGGTCGGAAAGCTGGCATTTCATGAAGTGAGACTTCACCTGGATGCCCAATCAAGGCGGAAATGCGAAGTAGTTATAGTACAAAACTTGTCACGCATATTGGGAAGCCAATTCATTGCCATGTAGGTCAATTTACGGATTTAGCTAAGCTACAAAATGGATGCCACATCCGTCCAGTTGAACGGTAATAAAAGTCATAGCTTTAACTTTAAATTTCGATTTCAACATTCAATTTCAAGACTTATTCCTACCTTCACTCTGTCTTACTTTAAGGTATGAAATATTTCTACCATCGGATAGTATGTGTATTCAGGTTTTGTTACTAGAATTCTGCTCTTCCTCCTATTCGCTATTTCACATTCAGCTAGCCTCGGTGCCAAAGGGCCTGACTCAAATGAACAAAATAAAGGACACACAGATATTAAGAAAACATGATAGGTCAACAATATTCCAATAAAAAAACCTAAAGCTAATGAAAATTATGAGAGATCGGCCGACAACATTATGATTGTTATTTTCATGTTTATCTTAATAATGTCTTAATACTATTACTAAACAGGGCCACACATACACCTATATTTTATCGTTAACAAATTAAAAGTTACATACCATGATTATTACGCACATGAACCTAACACACAAAATTGTCAAGACTACCGTTCCTACTTTAACGACGCCGACCTTGCGTCTAGATTCTGTCTAAGCTACGTCATCAGGCGGACGGCCGCCGTACACCCCTAATTCTGAGGACAACAGAGTACTTTGAGATATATTGAGTGGAGTCATGGCAACAAGCCCTTCAAGTGCCCCTTTATAATAATTTTATTTCAGGGTTCGCTTCCTGGGTCTCGTCTGGTTGCGGAAAGGGCTTCCACATCTTCGAATCTTCTGGCAGGGGGAATACGCTTGAAGTTCGCTCTCGTAGGAGGGTGTTTAAAAGGCAGAATACGTGTATAAGTCGCACGTTAGGTCCTCCGAAAAATAAAACGCTCTGACCTGTGAAAATTTCCCGACGACCTCCTTTCCGGGCAGTGTCTCTGGCAATGATGCCCGATACAACTCTTCTCACTTGCTAAGAGAGACGTTAAATCGCGAGAATGCCACAAAAGATTACTTGTGAGCAGACACTACGCTATTTCAAGCGCCGCACCTGAACACTGGCTTTTCTCGAGGCAGGGGGATGTTAAAATTGCGGAAATGCCACAGAATATTACCTGTGAGCAGACACTACGCTATTTCAAGCGCCGCACCTGGACACTGGCTTTCCTCGAGGCAAGGGGGGACGTTAAAATCGCGAAAATGTCACAGAAGATTACCTGTGAGCAGACACTACGCTATTTCAAGCGCTGCACCTGAGCACTGGCTTTCCTCGAAGGCAAGGGGCACGTTGGATCGGGAAGACGTCAATGAAGATTACCCGTGGGCAAGCACTACGCTTTTTCTAGCACCGCACCCGAACATTGGTTTTCGTCGAGGCAAGGGGGACGTTGGACCGGGACGACACCAATGAAGATTACCCGTGGGCAGGCACTACGCTTTTTTAAGCGCCGCACACGAACACTGGCGTTCCTCCAAGGCGAGGGACACGTCGGACTCGGAAACCGCCAATGAAAATAACCTGTAAGCAGGCACTACGCTTTTTTAAGCGCCGCACCTGAATACTGGCTTTCCTCGAAGGCGATGGAGTCGTTAGACCTCGAAAATTGCAATGAAAATCACCTGTGAGCAAGCACTACGCTTTTTCAAGCGCCGTACCAGAACACTGGCTTTCTTCGTGGCGAGGGAGACCTAACTTCGGAGGTGAGACAGTCCTAAGGCTGGGACATCGTCTAATTTTTCACTTGAATCATACGTGCTTTTATATCGAATTGTCACTCCCACCCACGTATGATTTGTCATACAGATGCTGTTGTTATGGTCCACGGCATGTCTAATGTCTGTATCATAATCTACCCTACTGCTTGTAGTCTGGAAATAAACAGCGCTCCCCGCTGTTACAAATGCACGTCCTCACACAGCGACTCTGTACATGATGCTTCCATGGCGTATTTTTCATTTAATTTAAATTGTAATGACAATTTCTCGTTACCTTACATGTTATGATTATGTTGTGAGCATACCTATACGTGATTGTTGGCCATTCGTCGATTGTTGCCATACCCTTACAAATATCATACTTAAATTAAAACAATTGTATGCTAAGATATATCACATAATAATAGCAGAGCTTGCAAACTAGTGCATAATATACTTTATTACATCTGTTATTCAAAACAGCATTCTACTACATTCAAACTAAGATTCCTTTTCTACCTGTCTGACGTATATTGTGTGCCCCTTTTGTTTCTTACCTCTATCTAAATACAAAAGGCCCAACGGTCCATTTCTTTATTTAAACACAGGGACGTAACCGTTTGTCTCGACATCCGCTAGGCAAATTTGCGTGCATATGCCTTATAAGTAAAAACTTTTCTTATCTCACACGATTCTACTCTTATTAATTTTACAAGTGCCGAAAATATCAGGCACTCGCCTAGCATCAGATTGCACACGAGATTTGCGAAACCGTGAAGAGTAAGTTCAGCGAGAATTCGTAAAAATAAATCAATGACTCTACTAGACAGGCTGGCCTCCCCATATAGATAAACTCGAACGACAGCTGGTTGTAAGCGCCTGTATCTTGTTTTAACAGGGTCGGTGATTAGCGTGCAAATTTATTATATGTGTTAGGACACGCAGACAAACAGTTTTTTTCTGTGTTTATAACAAGGAATGTCTACGTAAGGCTACACGCTTTCCCTTGACCGGAAGTTTTTCATTCGCTCTTTTTAGTAGCACAGTTTGCATATCGGCATAGTCGAGGTAACCGGCATCCCATATGTATTTTTTTTTAAGCGAGCAAGTGCGTACATTCCAATGTCTGGCTTTCTTTATTAACATGGGTGCATTCAAAATCTAAATTGTCTCCCAGACGCGTTTCCACGATTTTATTAATAGACCATATTGCTTTACTCTCAACATTTTTATTACAAAAGCCACTCTAATTCTTGACTTAGGTACTTCAATCTTCTCGATAAGGACAATTAGTGACTTCGATATCTGCAACCTACCCCTTGACCTTTCACACTGCGGCGTGAGAAAATATTAACGCTGTGAGTTTTTTGTTGTTGATTTCTGTTTCGTTTATCAGCTTGTTATCAAAGTTAACTTAACTGAAGCCTCCCCTAAGATTGATCTTATAAAAAATGAAATTTTACCACAATTATTCCAGCATGTTAAAATATCCTGTGGTTACCTGCTGGAAATTCAAAATAACTGGAGCGACGTAAAAAAGCAAACAATCACCTTACCTATGCCAGATTGTTTTTATTCCAATGATAAGAATCAGAAATGCGGAAGACAAGAAAAAAGCACCTGTTGACGGATTAGAAATATGCATGAACATCGATAGCCGTGTTCGCCTATATACCGGGGCCTTACATAATAATTCCGGCAGAAATAAGTTTCACTGCAGCTGAATGTTCACTAATATTAAGAGATGGCCATCAAACTGGCTAAAAATATGCATGATTGTTAATAGTTGTATTGGCTAAAAACCCTCGCACTCTACTATATATATATATATATATATATATATATATATATATATATATATATATATATATATATATATATATATATATATATATATATATACATATTGTAGTGTGCGGGGGAAATTGGCCAATAAAATTATTAATAATCAGGCAGAATTAACCCTTCAATTGGTACATCCTTGTCTTGGATGTTTTCTTTTTTGTGTGTGTGAATTTAATTCTGTTCCATATTTTGTATTAATTCTGTTCTATGGTCGGGAGGCCCTGGTATATAAATGTATGAAAACGCCCCAGCAGGAGCGGTCGAATTGTTTGTAGTTGCGCAAGCCGGCTGACGAATGCTCTGTGAATCAGAGATAAGTCGCCGAAATTTCCAGCGGCCCGAAGTAAATAGGCTAGGGTATCTCAAGAATTCGACAGGTCACGGTAGGGTATTTTAATATGCAGAAATAATCCCGATGCAATTTCATTGTCTCGCATTATGAATTTGGTGTTAGTTAAAAACAAAGTAATGAAACAACCGCAGTCTGGGTATTTCAATAAGAACACAGATCTGTTTAATATTTCACGTTATGAAGGACGTTCCCACACATAATATTTTAAAAGGGTCAAGTAGACTAAGACGCACTTATCGTAAGATCATATCACTTATAGCAAGATTGGTGCCTTATCTAGGCACTAGAAGATATAATACTGTCAACTGCGGTGTCTGGCTGTGGGAATACGAGACAGACGTCTGGGTAAATAACAAATAATGGAATTCCATAGGAACACTTGCTGTCTGTATAACTGAATGAAACAGGACATCTGGTTCTTTTTGTCTTAAAACTGCTGATATCTACGGCAATATTAATGCGAATTATAGGTTCTTGCAAATGTGGTAATATCACTACAGCAGGTGGGTGGTGTTATTTTAAAGACACGAGTTATGGTTGCACCACCCGGTATACTACACACACCAAGGCTACTGTCAGCACATATGGGTACGTTGCGCTACACCGGCTTTTCCGTCGACTCAGCGTCCGGTTGAAGTGCAGCGACATTACCGAGGGGAAATTGATCAGCAATTAATAGTCTATAAATATATGTCGAACATTAATATTCAACAGTTAGTCTTTGCCATCCAGCCTTAATGGTATTAGATTACTCATATGTATTTTATTGTAATTTTTATATTATTTAAATTTTAATATATATAACGTTGTACTGTAACTTCGAATAAATAAATTTAACTTTATGAAGTTCAATTGAAGTACAACTCTAAGTGGCGCAGTCGTTAGTATGAGTTTAGTGCCCTTTTGACAAATATCGCAAAAGTCCGCACTTCGATTTTTATCGTTAAAAACTCAGAACCAGCTTCAAAGTCAACAAAGAACAGCATCGTCCAAGTTGATAAAAATAATTTAAGTAACTTTCAATTAAAAATACAGTGAGTGCGCGAGCGATCATAAGAGAAAATAAGGTTTGATACGGAACTTCTGCCTACGAAGTTGTCTGCCTTATTCGCTGTATCTTATGATGCTGAAGCAAAGAAGAACAGAAATCGTCTTCATCTTCACATTGGCGTAAGTGCTTTCATTGTTCCTTTGAATTCCTTGTCCTACCTTAATCTAAAATCGATTAAAGTTAGAAGCAAATATTACGGGAAATATTAATTAAAATTTTACCCAAATTTAAATTATTGATTAATAAATTAATGTCAGACTCTGAAACAGAGACAGTTGACAATTTTAATAATAAAGTAAAAATAAATTTAGCACCTCCCAAACTTATAGTAACAGAGAAAAATACAATAAGCTCAAATAACAATCAAATTATGGCAAATCAATTACAAAATTATCACATTAATGCTATTCCCGCATACGATGGGGACCAGCATACTTTAGCTTTATTTATTTCAGCGTGTGAAAATTTTCTCACTTCATTTGTTGATAGAACAAATGATGACAATCCAAATAACCAATGGATGCTTAGAATAGTAATAAGTAAATTAGAAGGTAGAGCTAGAACATTGATAGGTAGTAGGGAAGATGCCACAAATTGGCCTCGTATTAAACAATTATTGCAACAATACTTCGGCGACCAGAGAGACGAAGACTGTTTAGCTAGGGACCTCTTGCTCTTAAAGCCAGACCCTAGAGAAACCCCATACCAATTCGGTATGAGAATACAAGACTCACGTAGTCTTTTAGCTTCAAAAGTAAGACTAACAACTGCAAACGAAGCATTTCGTTTAATTAAAAATGAATTTTACGATAAAGTGGCACTGAAAACGTATTTACATGGTTTGAGTAGTCAACTAGGGTTAGCAGTTAGGCTACAAAACCCGACTAATCTAGAACACGCTATGTCGCTTGTTCTGGAAGAAGAGAATTTTCAATATGGAGAAAAACAAATGAAATATCTCCACAATCAATCCACAAATTTTAAAAACTCAAATGTACCAAATAAACAACCTCAATACATACAGAATCAGCAAAATAATAGAAATAACGTTCCGCATTTTACGCACCCCCGACAATTCCATAACCAACCCACATACAGAAAGCCCTTAAATTTACGTAATCAGCCCCCACAACAGCTGACACAAAACGTATTCAGACCAAATCCAAATTTCAGACCAAACTATAGGCCAACACCTATGGAGGTATCTGCAAAAAATTCCTCGATACATACACGTCCCAATCCAAATTTTAGACAACATTTCCAGCCCGAACCTATGGAAACATCATCTAGAAATTTCAATACTCATCCGAGAGGTCCTAACGGGCCTAACGCACAGTCATCACCTACCCAATTATACCATCAAGAGGTTCAACATGAATTTAAAACAGACACCCCTAGTAAACCCTTTCAGGTTATACATGCTGACACCTTTATAATAGAAAATCAAGTATTCTTAACAATCATTGATACTTTCTCAAAATTAGGGACAGCAATACCTATAAGTAGTAAGAATCCGGTAGAAACTGCTAATGCATTCATACAGTATTTTACGTACTATGGCACACCCGAACACATCATTATGGACAGTGGAACCGAATTTCGAACGGAAATCATCCAAAATCTTTTAGAGCTTCACAAAATTAAAATTCATTTTACTACACCTAAAAATCCAAATTCTAACGGTCCCATTGAAAGACTACACTCAACACTAATTGAACACGTTCGAATATTACGACAAACTTACACTAAAGACCCCATAAAAAATTTAATGAACTACGCCCTTCTGGCATACAACTCAACTATACATACATCTACAAATCACACCCCCTTAGAAATAACCTTTGGACACACTTCTACTAGGGATATTTTCGATATAAATGATCATGAAAAGCTATTACAAGATTATCTAATATCGCACAAAAATAAATTAAAATTATTATATGAAAAGGTGAAAGAATTAATAGAGAAAAATAAGCTTCGCTCCATTTCTAACGCTAATAATAGAACCAATGATACCGACTTATTTAGAGATCAAACACATGTATATACAAAAGTAGACAAACGAAACAAGAATAACCCTAAATTTGACGGCCCCTACGAGGTTGTAAGCATATCTGACAAAAATATAATGACTTTAAGAAAAAACAAAAAATTGTCTAAACGTCATTTACGAAATCTAAAACGACCTAATGTTTCAGGTCCATCTTCCTTATCCAAACCCAAGGACAAAGAATAACATTAGACAAGATCAATGACAACCCCGGACTATTATCAATTAACATGGGCAAAATGCAAAATTCCATTGACAAATGGACCATTATTCGAGTAATCCCTTTAACACCACTTCTCAATGGGTTTCGTTCCATAGATAAACAGTCCCAAGATATCCATGACATTATTCACAATTCCACACATTCTAATCTTTATCAAAACGAGATACAAAATTACCAAAATATCCTTTCCCATCAAATTGTGGAGACACAAAAAATATTTAACCAAATTATACCCTCTAATAATAATCGTAATAAAAGAGGACTATTTAATGCTGTAGGTACAATCATAAAGACCTTAACAGGCAACATGGACGCAGACGATGCAGAACGTTATGATACGGCAATTTCTCAATTAACATCAAATCAAGACAAAATTAAAACAATAGTTGATAATCAAATCATGTTAACAGAACAGGCCATAGAAAAATTTGATAAAACCATATCCTCGGTCATTTTAAACCAAAACAAAATTGAGGAACGTTTGCAGTTGATCACTTTAGGTTTCGAACAGGAAAAAATTAATAACGAACACATAATGCGTCTGCAGATGGTGTATATACAATTGATTACAGAAATCATTAATATTAAAAGCATTTTAAGCACATTAGTTAACGCAATAACTTTTGCAAGATTAGAAACAATGCATCCATCCATATTAGAACCTGAAGACTTACTAATAGAACTTAAAAGAATTGAGAGTTTTGTAACCAATCTCCCCTATAAGCTTGATGCAAATAATGTAGCTTTATACGAGGAGGTGTCAATAATTAAGTGTTACTACAAAAATTATACTTTAGTGTTTGCTATTGAAATTCCATTAGTAGAATCTAAACATTATAACTATTACCACCTTTATGCATTTCCTGTGAAACAAGGTCCTAGTCAAAATTATACCGTCATCATCCCTCAATCCAAATACCTAGCCCTTAACGATGAAAGCTATAACTTACAAAACACACTATGCCAAGAAGTCAGCCCTGGAGACTACTTATGCAGAGGTCAAACGATGAATCAGATCAGTAATAGCAGCCCTTGTGAAGTCCAATTGGTCAAGTTCACCACCAGATACGAATCTTGCGAACACCACCCAGTCAACATACAGCAGATGAAGAGCCAGAAGATAAGTGCAAACAAATGGATAATGGTATTCCCCCGTGAAAGTACAGCACACCAACGATGCCGTAGCCGACAAGAAACCACAAATCTAGAAGGAAGCTATTTGGTTCAAATCCCCGAAGGATGTCAAATGACAGTAAATAAGCAAATGTTCTCCCCATCTCACAATGAGATAGTATCTACCTACCACATCCAACTACCCAAGTTGAAGCTTACCAACTTTCAGCTACAAGAGGTAGTAAATACAGCCCCAATCAAATTAGAATCAATAGATCTGGATGAATTACAAAAAACAAAGCATCAACTACAACATCAACGGTCATTATTGAATGCAGTTCAACATCCGAAAGTAAGCCTGTCTACTAGCATCTGGACCATCCTGTTGTACGTGATTGTTGCCCTGATAGCAGTCTATGCTTTATGGAGACTAAGAAAACCAACCAAAGAACCAAGATCCAACACCAACCAACAACAACAAAGATGCCCCATGGAAGAAATCCCCCTGGAGAATATCACTTTGAAAATTTAGCTTCCCTAAATTTTCTATCTGGCCCCGGAGGAGTTATGGTTGCACCACCCGGTATACTACACACACCAAGGCTACTGTCAGCACATATGGGTACGTTGCGCTACACCGGCTTTTCCGTCGACTCAGCGTCCGGTTGAAGTGCAGCGACATTACCGAGGGGAAATTGATCAGCAATTAATAGTCTATAAATATATGTCGAACATTAATATTCAACAGTTAGTCTTTGCCATCCAGCCTTAATGGTATTAGATTACTCATATGTATTTTATTGTAATTTTTATATTATTTAAATTTTAATATATATAACGTTGTACTGTAACTTCGAATAAATAAATTTAACTTTATGAAGTTCAATTGAAGTACAACTCTAAGTCACGTCTCACCTGTCTACACTTTTAAATGTAATTGTAATCGCGTCCACGATTATTATTAGCCATGAGATAAATTTTTTTTGCATAATCATTTACTCTTCCTAGGCCGAAATTGATACGAATCTAGTTTTTAAATAGGCAGGCTCTTAGACGTCATTTATCAGTCGATATTTTCGTTGTACATAAATAAGAGGCACATAAGTATATTCATTGCAAATATTTTCCTGGCATGCTCACACGACCACAGGCTTGCACTAATTAAATACAGACTGACTGTCGACTATGAGCTGACCTGCAACACCTTAGGCAGTTGTAAAATCTAATTTAAAAGAGAAAGAAATTTTAACTTGGATTACAGTCGTATGACAAATAAGTTCACATATAAAACAAAAACGGTACGCGAAAAATTTCATGTATATTTATATTAACATAAGACAATTTAATACTGTTTTAGTGTCGTATGCACAAATATAAATGCCGGCAACAAGCGAAAAAGCAACAAGTAAGGGTGCACGGTGAACTCGCAGAATGGGCATCACAAGTTGAGTAATGAATGTTCATAATTATAATTTAAATAAATTAAAAATAAGCTCTGAAAACAGTATTTACAGGAGATTTTCTAGGTGGAACGTGTACACAGGATAGAGGGGGGCCACGTTACAAAGAACGAGCGGGGCGTAATAAGGTCGATTATGGTACAAACATTTGATATGGTGTCGACTTTAACAACAGGGCCTGCATTACAGTTCATACACGGGAAGGGGGCTGAAACTGATATAAAAGCGCGGACGATTGCAGACAAAAATTAGACTTAGTTTATTCGTTAAACGGTCTCATTCTTCGGCAGCCCGCCTTTACTAGCAAGGTTATCCTGTAGTAAGCACTAAGTGCCAGAATCCGCGCACTGGTGGCGTAACGGGAAAACTCGGCTGGTATTCCTTTCGCGTTATTCAAAACCCGCCTTTACTAGCAAGATAATCCTGTAGTAAGCACTGAGTGCCAGAATCCGCGCACTGGTGGTAAAAAGGGAAAACTCGGCTGGTATTCCTGTCGCGTTATTCAAAGCCCGCCTTTACTAGTAAAGTAATCCTGTAGTAAGCACTAAGTGACAGAATCCGCGCACTGGTGGTGAAAAGAGAAAACTCGGCTGGTATTCCTTTCGCGTTATTCAAAGCCCACCTTTACTAGCAAGCTAATCCTGTAGTAAGCACTAAGTGCCAGAACTCGCGCACTAGTGTCGAAACGGAGAACAAAACTACCATTCCCCGCGAGTCAACTGCCCCCCGTGCTAGTAGAGAACTTGCGAAGCACAAGTACCAGTGCCAGTTCCTCGCGCACGGACAACGAGATATGGGATCTTTTCCTGAAAAACTCCACGCTCGCCTCAGAGCAGGGAAACACCGGATGCAGTTTTATTTCTCGAGTTTGCTCTTTCTTTCCCGGAAACCCAAAATGTGGGAACCGTCCCCTCAGTTAGATGAGACCCGGGATACGAGTAGCCGTCCCTGAATGGAGACCACGCCGCAGCCTGACAGACCGGAAAAATATGCAGCAGACGGTGAGTTGAACATTACCATGACTCATACTAATAGTTATATAAATTACCCAGCCTTAAGCAAAATATGCGTGCCTTGGAAGTGCTATCCAGGAGCAGGGGGTGGTATAAGAGGAGCAGCCGCAATATTGTGAGGCTGGATATTTAGATTAAACTTGGGGCCTGGACAATTATTATTTAAAGAAATCATTAATACATTTTAAATATTGTCAAAATTTAACATGTACAATGTGATCATGAGCCCTGTAAGCCCTGGTTTACGCACACCATTTGAAGGAACTATTATCCATTTAGATATTACCAAGCTTGTTTGATGTAAATTAAAACTTTAAAGCTGGAATGTTATTTGTCTTAATTTTAAGCAGAAAAATTATGTATACATTTAAAATGTTGCCAAATCGATTGTATTTAAGCTTTGTTGAAACACTGAAAATTCGTGTGCGCATTTTATGGTTGCCAAAGTTATTTTAATTATATTCCAGATCTAGAATAATATTTGTTTGCATCCTGTGTAGAGACATTGGTCACACGTTGCCATATTTAATTAAGTTGAAACTTGAAATCATAAACATTACCAGCTGGTGTTGATGTATATTCTAAGAATGAAAGTTCTGCTCCCACTGAATAGCACTTGATATGTGTGTGTTAGTTTCGTTTGTCTAATAATAATTATAATGTGAAAATTTGCACTTATTGACGTCAAAATGTAGCAACGACTGAAAATTTGAAATGTTTCGGCCCTATTGTAATGTTTTGTTAGTTTTAAGTTTTAATATTTGTGTGTCCTGTGCTTTGTACCTCCGAGTTAGACACCTTGGTCGCGGGGCTAAAATCTAAATTTTGCTGAATTTGAAATAACCAACCGTAAATGAAATATAAATTCAAATAAAGAACCTGAATCCATATCTCATCCAATGTTAGAATTTTGAATCTGCAGCTTAAACCGAAATATTCGGGGAGGGGGAATGTGTCCTGAAATAGAATTTTGAATCTGAAACTTAAGACCAAATATTCGGGGAAAATATGTCTTGAAACAGAATGTTGAATTTGAAGCTTGAAATAAAACATAAAAGGGGAATGTGTTTGAAACTTGAAATGAAACATGAAAGAGGAATATGTCTTGAAATACAAAACTTAATCTGAAACCAGAATCCAAATATGAAAGGGAAAAATGTTATGAAATAGAATACTGAATCTGAAACTTGAAATCAAAGATATTCCCTTGGTATTATGTGGTATGCATTTTTGTAGTTTAGTAAGGTCCCTATAATGAGCCTTCATGGCATGGGATTGCTTCCCCTGATGCGTGACAAATTTTGTATAATGTCCAACCCGCAGTTATGTCTTCGAGTGACATCCAAGCGAAGTTTCACTCCATGAAGTGCGAATTTCCGACAAAGACCCCTAGAGCATATGGCATGAAAGTCAACGCGACTTACAAACAAATTATTCATAATTGGTCTGAAACGGCAGCCTGGAGGTCCATGAATCATGTCAGTTCGCGCGTATATATTCTCCGCAGGAAGGGAAGTAAACGGGAGTCTAGGGTTGGTCTTATCCGTAGGGTCGGGCTTTTGGCAAATATAAAAACCATAGGATAACCTTCCCATCATGTACACTGCAGCTGCAGCGTGCAAGGTAATTTTTCTGTGCGAAGCACACAACGCCCGGGCGAATTTCCCGTTTCTTGAAATGCCAACTTTCCCTAGGGCACGAGCATGAAGCTCACGCGTACAAACCTAGTAGGCATCATAGAAAATGGGAAATGCAACCTTGGGGTGTAATATTCCAAAATGCGAAATATGAACATTCATGCATTTACGTGAAGGGAAGTGTGTAATACGCCGGGCAGATGAGTATCAGGCGTCCGCTGTGTTGCGTGTCTTGTTTCCATTAAAACCACAAAAGTGAAAATGAAATAGAAAGAAAAACCTAAATACGGAATTGAATATTACTTTAATCATCAATCCATAATCCGCACGCCACTGGGAACAGGCACATCGGGTTGTAAGCTCTGGTGTGCATCCTCGGTCGTTCACCTTCGACAGCAAAGGCGGTGTTGCATACATCTGGTAGTAGCGATAAGGGGGGTTTAGTTCAGAATCATCTGTTTCAAAGAAGCGCCGGGGTGTCTGGGTGTCTAACTGGGCAACTTCACTGTTGTATTGGATGGGATTGTGTTTTATGCAATATATCGAGTAAAAGAACAATTGTGTTTTTTTTCTCTATCTGTCTCGAACCCCTCAATTCATGGCTTAGAACCGTTGATTACTACTACTACGTAGGGCTCTAATGGACGATCACAGGCTAAAGTTACTCGTAATAGTAACAATCAACCAAAGGTTGCAGTGCTATCGGGGCGTCAAGGCCGCGGACGAGCCCTGAGGGAACAAAAAAACCAGATGATTGTAAGACACAGGTGGAAGAGTTTTTCAAGGTAGGTGGTTCTCACTCCCTCTATCACTGTGCGTGTATATGGTGAGTAGCATGTAGCATCGGAGCCCAGTGGCGGAGATGATAGAACGTTTATTCACTTGCCATACCAAATCTTGTTATTAATAACAGTGTTTTGTGTGTTATGTCTGTGTAAAAGGAGGGGGGTTTGTATTTTAAAAAGGGGTATATGGGGGGGTATATTACAATATATATATATATATATATATATATATATATATATATATATATATATATATATATATATATATATATATATATATATATATATATATATATATATAAAGTTATCCGAATCTGTCGGACGATATTGGACAATATATAGAAGCTTTAATATCGCAGTGCTGATCCGAGTGGTGTGGTAATAACTTTTAGTATTAATTACTAAAATCTTGAAAATGATGCACCCGATATTAGTTTAAAACCGTCAATTATGTTTTATAACGATTTTGCGAGAAAATAATTGAGAAAGTTATATATTTCGGAAACGGTCCACATTTAACATCTAGGATATATTGGTAAATAAATATAGATTATTATAGAATATTTTTTAAATATGTACTTTAGGCAAAGCGGAAGCATAATATAATTATATATATATATATATATATATATATATATATATATATATATATATATATATATATATATATATATATATATATATATATATATATATATATATATATATATATATATATATATATATATAACGGCCACTTGGGGTGGCTGGGGGGTTAATAGTAGTCTTCCCTAATGTGGGGAATTTCCGGGATAACTTTCGAGACATCGCTTTCCTGCGGGATCATGCTCGGACGCCAGCGCCGATAGCGTTTTTTTTCTTCAGAGAGTCGGCGCGCTCACTCGGGTTTCTCACCCCCTTCCCAAACCACTGTCGATGACCACTCAAGCCCAGGGTAGACTCCAGTGGCGACAGGGTCCTCCTAAGTAAAGACGATGTCCCACGGGACTTCTGGTTATGGTCTTGATTAGAGATTTAGTGTTAAAGCTTGTTTGGGTAGATACTCTGGAGTGATTAAATGAAATACCGAATAAGTTAAAAGAGAATCTATTTACAAACTATTTACAAAAGAAAACAAAGGGATTTCTATTACTCGAAATTATGTACAAAACAGTTATGGGGAACCACAGGCAGAGGCGGTTATGTTACTTTAGCATATATATATATATATATATATATATATATATATATATATATATATATATATATATATATATATATATATATATATATATATATATATATATACATATATATATATATATATATATATATATATATATATATATATATATATATATATATATATATATATACGGATGATACAAGGTCAATTAAAGAAACTTTCTCCCAACGGCAGCAGGAGGCCCCCGGACAGACCAGGGAACCAGCTACCGTCTGGCTGTAGATATCGCTAGGCCGATTCCTTCCTGGTAACACAGAGGAGGCCACACGGAGGGCTGCTTTTAACTGAAGCCGATGATGCGATCACACGACGGTCCCGGTACACATCCCTCTCGCTTAGCCACTTACCCTTGCTATCCCGGGGGAACTGGAACTCTGGAATGCAGTTCCCCAGTTCTCCAGGCCTGCCCATAAACGCCGACATACGTCGGATACCCGGGCCTGATGAAATCAAACAAAGCCGCTTGGCTACTATCACGGCTGCCGCTCCGCGACCTGGTGCACCTGCTATTCTACTTCGACCACTGCTCGGCTGGGCCCTCCACCTCGATCCAATCTCGGTATATAATAATAGCGGAACAACGTACAGCAGTTACGACAGCGGAATGCTCTGGATCTCAACAGTCCACGTACAGAACCTGCGAACCACCCTCTTTTCTCTTTTAGCTTTTAAAGCTATTTTATACCAATGACCAACTTCCACTACTTAAACGCAACCTCTCAAAACAGTCACTGTTATAAGTAAAGTTACCGGGAAGTTAGGTGGTCGCCAGCATTTAAACAGTGGAGACGGGCGGGGTTCTTAAATAAGATGTTATTCAGGGCGCCACTTGATTGTTACACCTACCTCCAGATATCCCGATAAGTTGTTAATTAGAAATGGTTACCTGAGCTCACCAGTGATCCAACTCCAACCAAGAACACATTGGATCACACTATACCTAATAATCACTGCAAGAGAAACACATACACAGAAGCACTCTTGTCTCACACACTTGTGAGCCACCTATATCACTGATCAAAGTTACTAAGAAAACAAGTTTCAGGAGTGAGACTAACTTCAAATGCATCTAACAAACCGTTTACTACAGGATAATCTCAATTTATCGTTAAAATAACATAACAAGGCAAAATATACATGCAATAATCCTTGTCCTGGCCTGAAAAGTATAAATCCAGCAGCAGCTCAATAAATCTAGCTCTTTAAATCTTCAAACAGTTATTATCAATTATCTTGTGGCTCAGAAGCCTATGGTCTCACTAATTATATCAACAAGTAAAGATTACCAGATGTGCGCACGCTTAGCTCACATATCAGTAGGTAGTTAGTGTATGTTCTGGAACACGGAGGAGTGAGTGCGTGAGGTCAAGGCCATCGTCAAGGCCAAGCACAGAGTCAACGCCGGCGCCAAGGCCACATTCAAGGTCATATTTCAAGGCTATATTATAATATATAACCTTAAACAAATTCGTCCTTAAAATTTGTATTATATATGTGAATGGGAGATAGCTTAGTAGTAGTAGTAGTAGTCAGTTAAAATTTTTATTTAATAAAGTGATTCAAATATTTGCAAGATGGGGCTTGTAAGCAGTACGTCTCCAAGTTCAATAGAAGGGGCCTTAGAAAACATAAAAAAGAAGTTAATAGAAGAAATTGTATCATTAAAAACAATGTATGAAACAGACAGCGACTGGATCCATCTAACTAACAGATATAGTCGACTTTTAACAGCTGTTAAAAAATTCCAGCTTGGTGCCCTATGTGAATGCGATTTTATATATCACATGGAGCAATCTAGTTGTCAATATATTTTCTTTAGCCATAAGAAATACTTTCAAAAATCATCCAAAATTACTTAAGCAAATGTCAAGCGAATCAACAAAGGATCGTTATTCATTAAAGCAATGGGCAACGAATCGTAGAATATAAATGATGCAGTGATTTCAGTGCATTTTGGTATTTCTAACAGTGTTAACAAGACATTAGCAACACTTCATCGAAGATCACGTCAAGATCATGTACAAAGTGTAATCTAGTTTTCAGTTATACGTATAGGAAAAAGGGTTTTTATTAGAATAATTTTGTAAGTTTATGTAAATAACCATATTCACATTTTGAATGTATTAGTTTACACAGTGTTCTTGCAATTTCTTTAATTAGAAATCAATCTATTTGTGTAGTATGAATAAATATTATATAAATATATATGACTTTATTTAAACGTTTGCATCTAGAAAGTATTTCAATAATACATCTGAATACACTTACATGCACTTATGCAAATTTGGTTTCAGACTCATTAATTTAATATACTGCAGAAGGCATTTATATAATAATGCTTGTAACCCTAATTGCAGGTTTAAGATATGGTATAACCACGCATTTGCAGCAGGTGAAATGGTACACTGTAAAGAGTACAATATAAATGCACATCAGTATCGTTTCAGGCATCCGCGTTCAAACTTGGTGTTCTTATTAACCAAGGGACATATTTTAGAAAAAAAAACGGTAGTTAGAATGTTTACAAGTGTTAGAGAACCTCTAAATCTTATGGTAAGTTTTTATAGCTAATTGTATTATTAATTGACATTATACAGTATATTTTACGAACAAAGCACTGCTTGCGCTGAGACACAATTTCAACAGTCTATTATGGTAGTGAATTCTAAGTATTTTTTTAATGAAAAGCGTACATTTGGCCAATAGTAAAACACTTGTAATAGCTTTGACGGGGTTAAGGAGTCGCGGGCCAAAGGACTCCAGGGGGCAAGCTGAGGAAGTGGAAATAACAACATAAACTCCCGATGAAGCTTTCCCCAAGACCGTCATGCGCGGTAAAAATCCGCATCCTGCACGAGGTGACCCTGCTAATAACTAAACATGACGGATCTAGACAAGGAGGTCGAACTAAACTCCCCCAATCTACGGTGTCACGTGACCCGTGCCTATGGATGGATGGCACCAGGGCGATGGTGTCGTGAACGGAACCTCTGGAGTACCAGGCAACCCTCCAGAGTAACCCGCCTTGCACCACACAGGGGGTTCTGATGGTGTGGACAGTATTTCCACCATTCTCGTGGGAACAACATGAAGATTATAAATACATATAAAACCAAAACCAATGAGGCTCGAGGAGTGGCTCCGGCTACAGACTTGTGCCTTGAGTCTATCCCGGAAACGGAGACGAGCCAGGGGGCGGCAGCGGACTCTGGAGGTCCCACGACCGGCGTAGATACGGGGGATCAGGGGGTAGCTTCGGCCAGAGACCTGTCCCCGACACCCAAGCTGGAGGCTGGGTCCCACCGGAGGGCGGCGAGCTCCGCGGACTCCGGGGGCCCCTCCACCAGTGAGGACTCTACTGTTAGAGTAGAGGGACTGCCCCGGCAGTCCAAGCGTCTTTCCGGGGCGCAAAGAAAGAAGCTCCGGAGGGCGCAAAAAATGGCGGCCGGGACCTGGACGGTCGAGAAACCTGTAAAGGCGCAAGAGGGGAGTGCGGGTCAGAAGAGGACGCGCTCGAACTCTAGCACGCCCACTACAGACAGACGTTCCAAAAGGGCCAGGGTGCCTGTAAAGGCGCAAGAGGAGAGTGCGAGTCGGAAGACGCCGCGCTCTGGCTCTAGCACGCCTACTACAGACAGACCTCCCAAAAGAACTAAGGCCGGAACACCGGCGCAGACTGGCTCTTACAGGGAGGCTGCGGAGCGCCTCGGGATGGCGGTGATTGACAGACGCCATCCTGAGGTCACGCTAGACCAGGGGAAGGCGGACCTGATCCAGGCTGCGGTGGTAGCTGCAGTGGACTCTCTTCAGGAAGGGGAGAGCCCGCCTCAGTTCCACCGGACGCGCCTGACGGGGGGCATCCTCTGGACAACCTGTGCCGGCCCGCAGTCGCGGGACTGGCTGCGGAAAACGATCGGGGGCCTCGGTCAGATTTGGGAGGGGGCGGACTTGACAGCCGTCGAGCCCAAGGAACTCCCAAAGAGACGCAAGGTCCTCGTACGGATCCCTGACACCGTCCCGCAGGAGACGGTGATCAGCAGACTTAAGATCCAGAACCCTGAACTGGGGACGCAACACTGGTCGGTTCTAAGCAGGAAGGCAGAGGAGAAAGGACAGACGCTCGCCTTCTCGATCGACCCGACATCTTACAGAGCCCTTGAAGGAACCTCCTTCAAGGCATTCTGGGGCATGGGAAGGGTTAGCTTCCGCCCACTGGGGAAGCAATTAAGGGTTAATGGGACTTAGGTTCCTTCAGGTCAACCTCCAACACAGTAGGGCAGCCACGGCCGGACTACTAATGGCTCTGAGGAACACGGGTGTGGCCCTCATCCAGGAACCGTACTCCTACAAAGGAGAGATCAAGGGACTCGGCGGAGCTACTGGAAAGCTCATCTACAGCAGGTCCAGCGAGAATCCGAGGGCCTGCATTTTTGTCAGGGAAGGGATAGAGTTTCTCCCTCTAATGCATTTCTGTTCCAGGGACCTGGCAACGATCAAAATCCGATGTGGAGGAGCGGATGGGCTGAGGGACATTACTGTCGCGTCAGCCTATCTGCCAGGGGACAGCACGGACCCTCCTCCACCCAACGAATTGGAGCAGCTGATGGTGGGTAGCAGAGCAGGTGGATGGCAGACCATCATCGGCATGGATGCGAATGCGCACCATGAGTTGTGGGGTAGCTCGGACACAAACTCTAGGGGTGAGGCACTTTTACAATTCTTTATGAAATTTAATTTAGACATATTGAATAGAGGTAATAAACCGACATTCGTCACAACACGGCGTGAGGAAGTTTTAGACCTAACAGTTTCCACCCAGTTTCTGGGTGACTTTGTTAAAAGCTGGACTGTGTCTGGGGAAGTGAGTAGCTCAGACCACAGATACATCCGGTTTGAAATCGCCAAAGTCGAAAGAGAAACGGTATGGTACCGGGACCCCCGCAAGGCGGACTGGGAAGCCTACAGGGCAGACCTATCTGTGGAACTGCGGGGGGTTGAGAGTGCCATAAGGGATTCAATAGACCTCGAGATTGCAGCAGTCCAATTGCGAGACGCAATTACCTCGGCCTATAACGCCAACTGCCCCCTGAAAATGAGGGTGTCCACCAGGAACGTCCCATGGTGGAACGAGGACCTCAGGCAAAGGAGGACGCAGGTTCGTAAGCTGTTTAACGCGGCCAAAAGGTCGGGAGCATGGGATGAATATAGACAGGCCCTATCGACCTATAACAAAAGACTGAGGGACACCAAGAAGGAGTCGTGGAGGAGGCACTGCGAAGAAGTGGAAAACACGTCCGAGAGTGCTCGACTACACAAGATCCTGTCTAAGGGCCCTCAGACTAACATAGGCTCCCTTAGAACACCCACGGGAGGCTTTACAAGCTCGGGGGAGGAAACTATGGAAATTTTACTCCAGACGCACTTCCCCGGCTGTAACATAATAAACCAATCACCTCCGGACTGGGAACACCCAGAAATAGAGGCGCCTTATAGGCGGGCATCTAGAGTAGACTGGACAGTCGCTAAAGAGGTGGTTACCTGGAGCAAAATCAGATGGGCCATTAACAGCTTTAAGCCATACAAATCGCCGGGATTTGATGGAATAATGCCCATCATGCTCCAACAGGGGATAGATATACTGGCGCCGGTGCTTACCCTCATTATGAGGGCCAGCCTGGCTCTGGGGTACATTCCGAGGGCATGGAGACTGGCAGGGTGGTATTTATTCCTAAACCTGGGCGTCCAACAGACCAGGCAAAGTCCCTGAGGCCAATAAGTCTCATGTCCTTCTTGCTGAAAACAGTGGAAAAACTGCTCGACCGGCACATTAGGGGCGGTGTACTGGAAGCATATCATCTACACTGCGGACAATATGCATACAGAGCAGGATTCTCAACAGAAACAGCACTGCACCAACTGGTGCTGAAACTGGAGAATACGCTGGAGAACAAGGAGGTGGCGCTGGGGGCCTTCCTAGACATAGAGGGGGCCTTTAGCAACACCTCGTTCGGATCGGTTCTGGCAGCTGCCCGGGAGCGTGGAATAGAGGAGACCTGCTGCAGGTGGATCGGTTCCATGCTCAGGGACAGGGCGGTGTTCACCTCACTCGCGGGAGGGACTCTGCTGGCGGGGGTCGCGGCGGGGTGTCCGCAGGGGAGCGTTCTGTCTCCCTTGCTCTGGTGTCTAGTCGTGGACGGCCTGCTGGGGAGGCTCTCGGGAGGGGGGTATGAGGTACAGGGCTATGCGGACGACATTGTCATCATAGTCCGAGGAAAGGTCACACAGGCAGTGTGGGAGCGTATGCAGACTGCACTGAAAGTGGTGGAAGGGTGGACGGTTGATCAAGGGCTCGGGGTGAGCCCCGAGAAAGCAACCGTCGTGCCGTTTACGAGGAGGAGGAAGTGTGAAAGCCACAGAACTCACTCTATACGGTAGGAGCGTTCCAATGGCCAGGGAGGTAAAATATCTTGGGGTCGTATTGGACTCTAAGCTAACCTGGAATGGTCACATTGGAAAAATGCTGCGTAAGGCAGTCATGACCTTAGCCGTCACTAGGCGGCTATATGGAAAAACGTGGGGACTAAGACCTAGTATGGCCCACTGGCTGTACACAAGGGTGGTCAGACCATCGTTAACATATGCGGCACTGGTCTGGTGGCCTAAGGTGACACAATCCAGTGCCAAACAAAAACTAGGCAAGATCCAAAGGATGGCTTGCCTAGGCATCACAGGGGCCATGTCTTCAACCCCAACAGCCGCCATGGAGGTGTTGCTGGATCTACCCCCCCTACACTTAGTTATTATGGGAGAGGCCAGGCTAGGACTATACAGACTAGCCTGCAATGGTAGACTGAAGATCAACCCAGGCTTCAGGGGCCACTGCAAAATTCAGGAGATCGTGAAGGAACCCATGCTTGAAATGAGGTCAGACTTCGCGAGCCCGCGAATGTGCAGGGAAAACAACTTCACAGTGGAAATCCCTGATCGCGGGGCATGGCGGGAGGAGACGCCGGGCATACCACGGGACGCGCTCGTCTGGTTCACGGACGGATCCGGCGGGGAGCGTGGGACGGGGGCAGGTGTTTACTCGGAAGGACCGAGGGTAAGTCACAGTATTTCCCTCGGAGCCCATGCAACGGTGTTTCAAGCCGAGATGTACGCCATTCTGCACTGTGTGCGGGAGAACAAGAGGAGGGGCTACACCAACAAGCGGATCCTCATAGCCACAGACAGCCAGGCAGCCCTTAAGGCACTAAGTAGCCCACGGGTAAATTCCTGGCTGGTGAGTGAGTGCCGAGACGAGACGAGCGACCTGGCTGGGCAGAATGAGGTGACCCTCATCTGGGTGCCGGGTCACTCGGGGGTCAAAGGCAATGAAGAAGCTGACAGTCTCGCGAAGAGAGGGTTAGCAGAACCATTTATGGGACCAGAACCGGCTCTGGGCGTGTCAAAGAGCACTGCCAGGGGAGCCATTAAGTCCTGGGTCAGAAACCAACACAAGGTGTACTGGGCGGACTGTCCAGGGCTCAGACATGGGAAGTCAATAATTGACGGACCCAGTTCAAAGAGAGCTGTGGAGCTGCTAAACCTTAGCAGAGGACAGCTCAGAAACACAACAGGTGTCTTGACGGGACACATGGCCGTCAAGAAACACCTACATAAAATGGGGCGGTTCGAAGGGGACCTCGCATGCAGACTCTGCGGCGAGGGGGAGGAATCAGCCCAGCACATCTTGTGCGAGTGTATAGCTCTGGACCGGAAAAGACAACTGATCTACGGTCAGTCTAGACCGGAGACAGAGCAATATAAAACTTCACCCTACCAATCGCTGTGCAGACTAGTTCAAGGCACAGTGATTTTGGAATGGGTGGAGTAAGACTAGGGGTATGCACAATCAACCAAGGGTTGCGGTGCTATCGGGGCGGCAAGGCCGCGGACGAGCCCTGAGGGAACAAAAAAAAAAGCTTTGACGCAGCAAGTGTGTTAAAAAATAATTAAATTGTCACCACACCTAAATATATACATATATAATTAAGTCTGAGATCTGAGTTATAGGAGTCTACCCTCTTTTCAAAATTTTTTAAGATATGAATTTCTGGACGCAGAAAGTGCGTTATGGTAATCATTTCCAGGTTAAGATTATATATGTATATATATATATATATATATATATATATATATATATATATATATATATATATATATATATATATATATATATATATATATATATATAATTTTTCAAGGAAACATGTTGAATTTGTATATTTTTTATGCAAAAAAGTATTATACTTTTGCAACACTTTTACGAATTCTCTTAATTAACATTTCTCGCTTTGGCTTCTTAAATCTTCTAGGAGTTGTATGAATGCTGTTTTAAACGCTAACAATAACGTATTTAGTTTCGCAGACGAATTTTTTTTTCTGCTGTGAAATCAGTCAACTTTTCAATAAGCTGAAACAAAAAATATTGACAAATGTTTAAAAAAGAAGGCTTTAATTATATCGTGGTAGGAAACATTTTTTCAGTTAATTTTGTTTTCATACAAGTGGAAAATGGAAAATAAATCTTTTTTTTACTGATTATATAATGATAATTTTTTTAAATGAAAATTCACTACCATAACGCTGCAATCTATATATTATAATTATGGAAAGATGACCATCTAGGAAATATTTGTTCATTACAGACTACATTTATACAAAAAAACTAAACTGCATAATTCATGAAAACTTGCAAATGAGTTTTTTTTTTACATTTTCAATTTATATATAATTAGGCAGTATGTTGGTGTACATTTTTTTCTGGTGCATCATGTAAAATAATAGATGATATAATTTATTATATATTTACTAATTATTATATTTCACAATAAAACCAATTCATTTTAGATAATCAAATTACATTTATTTTTTAGTGAATTTTTATTGAAAAAAATTCTTTTATAGAGAGATATCAAAGGTGAGACTTTGCAAAAAAATTTTCAAATGAGCGCGAACTAGGACCCCTAGAACCCATATTTTTTTCTACTGTGAAATCAGTCAACTTATCAATAAGAATCTGAATTTAAAAAAAAATAACAATTGTTTATAAAAAAAGCTTTAATTATATCGTGGTGGGAAACATTTTTTTCAGTTTTTTTTTTCATACAAGTGGAAAATGGAAAATAAATCTTTTTTTTTACTGATTATATATTGATAATTTTAAAAAAAAATGAAAATTCACTATCATAACGCTGCAATCTATATATTATAATTATGGAAAAATGACCATCTAGGAAACATTTGTTCATTACAGACTACATTTTTACAAAAAAACTAAACTTAATAATTCATGGAAACTTTCAAATGAGTGTTTTTTTCACATTTCCAATTTATATATAATTAGGCAGTATTTTGGTGTACATTTTTTCTGGTGCATCATGTAAAATAATAAATGATATAATTTATTATATATTTTCTAATTATTATATTTCACAATAAAACCAATTCATTTTAGATAATTAAATTACATTCATTTTTTCAGTGAATTTTTATTGAAAAAAATTTACTAATAGAAAGGTATCGAAGGTGAGACTGCAAAAAAATTTTCAAATGAGCGCGAACTATGACCCCTAGAACCCATATCCGGAGTCAGTTTCAATTTATATATATATATATATATATATATATATATATATATATATATATATATATATATATATATATATATATATATATATATATATATATATATATATATATATATATGTGTGTGTGTGTGTGTGTGTGTGTGTGTGTGTGTGTGTGTGTGTGTGTGTGTGTGTGTGTGTGTGTAGAATTTATTATAATTCGAGTTCGTTAGCCAGGAAAATCGGACAGGGTTTTGCGGGAAAATTTGGAGTTTTCCTTCTAAAAAAATTTTTTTCTCCGAAAATTACAAAGCTGTTTTAATGAAATTTGATGGCGATATTGCCTTAGGAGATACCTTACAAAGTACCAAAATTAAACTTTCTAAGTTTATAGAAAATTGAGTTATTCAAATTTTAATTTTCTTTCGAAAAAAATTTTTTTCTCCGAAAATTACGAACTTATTTTAATGAAAATTGAATCTTGCCCCAGAAAAGGCCTTACTACGTACCAAAATTAAACTTTCTAAGTTTATAGAAAATTGGGTTATTCAAATTTGAAGCATTTAATAAAAATTCAATACCATAGCGCATTTGCTGCGTCCCGAACTTTTTTTAAATGGTAAGAAGTGAAAGGAATTACTTTTAAAAAAATTTGTGAAAGGGTTTTAATTATATCGTGGTATGGAACATTCTAAATTTATTTTCATACAAGTAATTTCATTGAAATTAAATCATTGCTCTACTCGTTATATATTGATTAACCAAATTTAGAACATTTTTTAGTAAAATTTACTACCATAGCGCCGATTATTATTAGGGTAAAAAATGATCATTTAGGAATTATTTATTTATTACAGACTACATTTATACAATAAACTAATCTAGATATAAATTTAAAAAATATATAATTAAGAAAACTAATTCTAATCAGATTCATAACTCGTATCTGGGTCTTCTGGATGCTGTAACAATAAATAAAATGATAATTTAAGTAAAAAAAATATGGCACCATACCTCTCCATCTCGATTTTCATTAGCTATCTGTAAAATAAATAAAAAAACATTATAATTCATTATAAAAAAAAAAACAAGAATCAAAAAGGGAATTATATCTCATCATGATTTTCCTGAATTTGGTCTTCCGCAAAATCTCCCTATTTAAAAAAACATATTTAGTGCAATAAATGTTTCATGTAGAAAAAATACTATATACCTCTAAATGCTTGTTGTTTTCCTCTTCAACCCTGCGATTTTGCTATTAAAAACCAATTATTAAATGAAATATATTAAATTATTAAACATATCTTACAATATTTAAGCCAGTAAAAAATGATCTTATATGGAAAATATTTTAAAAAATACCTCTAACTCATCCAACACATCCTGTAAAAGAGCATTTCCGACGGCTCCCACATCCTCCACTAATGCGGTCGACGTCGTATCGTCTAAAACGACGCTTCGGCGACCATCATCAATAATAACAAAAATAGCGTCTTTATTTGCCGCCATTTTCATATACTCAAGATACACAAGAAAATTTTATTTCACAATTTATTTATTGCTCCAGACTTCTGTATAATGAAACAAAAAAATTATTCGTGAATGTTAATCAGCCATTAAAAAAAATTTAACAAACGGCTCGCGCTGCGCCCTCGCAGTAGGGGTAATATATAAGACCTTTTTTAATTGAAATGTTAATACAATCAATTGACAATTTATCAATAGAAACTTGTTTATTGTAGAATAAAATATGGCGGGGGATGATTATGGACCTTCAAGCTGGTCTCCGCCGAGTAACGCCGACACGTAATCAAGTATCTAGTGGCTGAATTTGATGGATAGAAAATCACTTTATCAACATGAGTCTCACATGTACGACCTGTCGAAAAATCTTTACTAGGCATATTAATGATTATATCAATAGTGTTAAAGATAAATCTATCGATATGCTTAGAAATGAACTTCATAAATTAACGTCATTTAAATGTAATTTTGAATTATTTAGATTATATTGTCACAGCGAACACTACCGAATGACATTTCTAGAATATACCAGAAGTGACAGATGTAGAGTAGTGTAGAATAGTGTAGAATGTCTAGAATCTCTATAGACAGATATAAATAGACGAGCGGTGCGCAGAGTAAGGGAGTTCAGTATTGAATAAGGTGGTGTGAAAGTTATAATAGAGTATAAAGCGAGTTAACAGTAAGTGGTGGTATATAGGAAGCGATCATAGAAGGCGATAGTGGAATATAGTTCTATGGATATTTAGTAATAGTAAGAAGAGATATATTTTAGTTGGCACTGGTGTTGGAAAATAGTTGGTAATGATAAATTAGTAGTTTGGAAAGCTGTGTTCTGTTAATCAACAAATCCAGAACCCCGTAGAACGTAACAACTGGTGTCAGAAGTGGGATTTTGAAGCTGCTAGTGGAAATCTTTTCCAGAATATGCGTTGAACAACGTGAAAACTTCCATAATCTCTGGAAGATCAGTGTCAGCAGTGATTCATAACTGGGTGTTTCTTGAAACAGAATAAACTGTACCAGCTTTAAGTACGTCTATGCCTAAGACACGTAGCGTAGCAGCCAATATGGACGCCCAGCTATTGGAAATGATTTAAAAAATTGACGAGGAAGCTAAATTAGCACGAGCAAAAGCCAGAATAATAGATGAAGAAGCAAAAGAAGAAATGAAAAAAGAGATGAAGAAGCCAGAAAAAGAGAAGAAGAAGCCAGAAAAATAGACGAAGAAGCCAAAGAAGAAATGAGAAAAAGAGTTGAAGAGGCCAGAAAAGAGACGAAGAGATAAGAAAGGAACTGAGAATAAGAGACGAAGAAGCCAAATAAGAAATGAGAAAACGAGATGAAGAAACACAAGAAGAAATGAAAAAAGAGATAAGCCAGAAGAAGAGATGAAGAAACAAAGAAAATTCTGCAAGAACAAGCCAGCAGAATTGAGAATATTACTTTATGTGTCGACGAACGTATGAAGCAGGTAAAAGACGACATCTTCCAGCAAGTGGAAAGCAGAGTAAGGGGTATCAGCGATGATGTACATGACAAGCTGACGAATATACAAGAGGAAGTGCATCAGAAAATACAATCACTAGAAAATAAGTGAAGATAGCCCGGTCGCAACAATTAAGGTCCCAACATTTGATGGCTCAGTCCCGTGGGGTATTTATCTACGCCAATTTGAAGCCGCTGCGACAGAAAATGGTGGGAGCGAGAAAGAGAAGGCGACTTCGCTAATTGTGGCTCTCAGAGGAGATGCCCTAGATGTGCTCCAAGGTATCCCCAGGGAAGAACAGGACAGTTTTGACAGCATTAGATATTACCTAGAAATGAGATTTTTTCTCCCTCAGGGCTCGTCCGCGGCCTTGCCGCCCCGCTAGCACTGCAACCTTTGGTTGATTGTGCATATCCTTAGTCTTACTCCACAAATTCCAAAATCACTGTGCCTTGAACTAGTCTGTACAGCGATTGGTAGGGTGAAGTTTTATATTGCTTTGTCTCCGGTCTAGACTGACCGTAGATCAGTTGTCTTTTGCGGTGCTGGGCAGAGTCTACATGCCGCAGAGTCTACATGCGAGGTCCCCCTTTTATGTAGGTGTTTCTTGACGGCCATGTATCCCGTCAAGAGACCTGTTGTGTTTCTGAGCTGTCCTCTGCTAAGATTTAGCAGCTCCACAGCTCTCTTTGAACTGGGTCCGTCAATTATTGACTTCCCATGTCTGTGCAGGATGGCGTACATCTCGCCCTGAAACACCGTTGCATGGGCTCCGAGGGTAATACTATGACTTACCCTCAGTCCTTCCGAGTAAACACCTGCTCCCGTTCCACGCTCCCCGCCGGATTCGTCCGTGAACCAGACGAGCGCGTCCCGTGGTATGCCCGGCGTCTCCTCCCGCCATGCCTCGCGGCCGAGGATTTCCACTGTAAAGTTGTTTTCCCTGCACATTCGCGGGCTCGCGAAGTCTGACCTCATTTCAAGCATGGGTCCTTCACGATCTCCTGAATTTTGCAGTGGCCCCTGAAGCCTGGGTTGATCTTCAGTTTACCATTGCAGGCTAGTCTGTATATTTCTAGCCTGGCCTCCCCCATAATAACTAAGTGCAGGGGGGGCAGATACAGCAACACCTCCATGGCGTCTGTTGGGGTTGAAGATATGGCCCCTGTGATGCCTGGGCAAGCCATCCTTTGCATCTTGCCTAGTTTTTGTTTGGCACTGGATTGTGTCACCTTAGGCCACCAGACCAGTGCCGCATATGTTAACGATGGTCTGACCACCCTTGTGTACAGCCAGTGGGCCATACTAGGTCTTAGTCCCCACGTTTTTCTATATAGCCGCCTATTGACGGCTAAGGTCATGACTGCCTTACGCAATATTTTTCCAATGTGACCATTCCAGGTTTGCTTAGAGTATAATACGACCCCAAGATATTTTACCTCCCTGGCCATTGGAACGCTCCTACCGTATAGAGTGATTGTTCTGTGGCTGTCTCACTTCCTCCCCCTCGTGAACGGCACGACGGTTGCTTTCTCGGGGCTCACCCCAAGCCCTTGTTCAACCGTCCACCCTTCCACCACTTTCAGTGCAGTCTGCATGCGCTCCCACACTGCCTGTGTGACCTTTCCTCGGACTATGATGACAATGTCGTCCGCATAGCCCTGTACCTCATAGCCCCCTCCCGAGAGCCTCCCCAGCAGGCCGTCCACGACTAGGCACCAGAGCAAGGGAGACAGAACACTCCCCTGCGGACACCCCGCCGCGACCCCCGCCAGCAGAGTCCCTCCCGCGAGTGAGGTGAACACCGCCCTGTCCCTTAACATAGAACCGATCCACCTACAGCAGGTCTCTATTCCACGCTGCCGGACAGCTTCCAGAACCGATCCGAAGTAGGTGTTGCTAAAGGCCCCCTCTATGTCTAGGAAGGCCCCCAGCGCCACCTCCCTGTTCTCCAGCGTATTCTCCAGTTTCAGCACCAGTTGGTGTAGTGCTGCTTCTGTTGAGAATCCTGCTCTGTATGCATATTGTCCGCAGTGTAGGGGATATGCTTCCAGTACACCGTCCCTAATGTGCCGGTCGAGCAATTTTTCCACTGTTTTTAGCAAGAAGGACATGAGACTTAGTGGCCTCAGGGACTTTGGCTGGTCTGTTGGACGCCCAGGTTTAGGAATGAATACAACGCTGGCCAGTCTCCATGCCCTCGGAATGTACCTCAGAGCCAGGCTGGCCCTCATAATTAGGGTGAGCACCGGCGCCAATATATCTATCCCCTGATGGAGCATGATGGGCATTATTCCATCAAATCCCGGGGATTTGTATGGCTTAAAGCTGTTAATGGCCCATCTGATTTTGCTCCAAGTAACCACCTCTTTAGCGACTGTCCAGTCTACTCTAGATGCCCGCCTATAAGGCGCCTCTATTTCTGAGTGTTCCCAGTCCGGAGGTGATTGGTCTATTATGTTACAACCGGGGAAGTGCGTCTGGAGTAAAATTTCCATAGTTTCCTCCCCCGAGCTTGTAAAGCCTCCCGTGGATGTTATAAGGGAGCCTATGTTAGTCTGAGGGCCCTTGGACAGGATCTTGTATAGTCGAGCACTCTCGGACGTATTTTCCACTTCCTCGCAGTGCCTCCTCCACGACTCCTTCTTGGCGTCCCTCAGTCTTTTGTTATAGGTCGTTAGGGCCTGTATATATTCATCCCATGCTCCCGACCTTTCTGCCGCGTTAAACAGCTTACGAACCTGCGCCCTCCTTTGCCTGAGGTCCTCGTTCCACCACGGGACGTTCCTGGCGGACACCCTCATTTTCAGAGGGCAGTTGGCGTTATAGCCCGAGGTGATTGCGTCTCGCAATTGGACTGCTGCAATCTCGAGGTCTATTGAATTGTCTATGGTACTCTTAACCCCACGCAGTTCCACAGCTAGGTCTGACCTGTAGGCTTCCTAGTCCACCTTGCGAGGGTCCCGGTACCATACCGTTTGTCTTTCGACTTTGGCGATTTCAAACCGGATATATCTGTGGTCTGAGCTACTCACTTCCCCAGACACAGTCCAGCTCTTAACAAAGTCACCCAGAAACTGGGTGGATACTCTTGGGTCTAAGACTTCCTCACGCCGTGTTGTGATGAAGGTCGGTTTATTACCTCTATTCAATATGTCTAAATTAAATTTCATAAAGAATTGTAAAAGTACCGCACCCCTAGAGTTTGTGTCCGAGCTACCCACCATCAGCTGCTTCAATTCGTTGGGTGGAAGAGGGTCCGTGCTGTCCCCTGGCAGATAGGCTGACGCGACAGTAATGTCCCTCAGCCCATCCGCTCCTCCACATCGGATTTTGATCGTTACCAGGTCCCTGGAACAGAAATTCATTAAAGGCAGAAACTCTAACCCTTCCCTGACAAAAATGCAGGCCCTCGGGTTCTCGCTGGATCTGCTGCAGATGACCTTTCCAGTAGCTCCGCCGAGTCCCTTGACCTCTCCTTTATAGGAGTACGGTTCCTGGATGAGGGCCACATCCGTGTTCCTCAGAGCCATCAGTAGTCCCGCCGTGGCTGTCCTACTGTGTTGGAGGTTGACCCGAAGGAACCTAAGTACCATTAATCCGTAGTTGCTTCCCCAGTGGGCGGAAGCTAACCCTTCCCAGGCCCCAGAATGCCTTGAAGGAGGTTCCTTTAAGGGCTCTGTAAGACGTCTGGTCAATCGAGAAGGCGAGAGTCTGTCCTTTCTCTTCTGCCTTCCTGCTTAGAACCGACCAGTGTTGTGTCTCCAGTTCAGGGTTCTGGATCTTCAGTCTACTGATCACCGTCTCCTTCGGGACGGTGTCAGGCATCCGTACAAGGACCTTGCGTCTCTTTGGGAGTTCCTTGGGCTCGACGGCTGTCAAGTCCGCCCCCTCCCAAATCTGACCGAGGCCCCCAATCGTTTTCCGCAGCGAGTCCCGCGACTGCGGGTCGGCACAGGTTATCCAGAGGATGCCCCCCCCCCCCCCCGCCAGGCGCGCGCGTGGAACTGAGGCGGGCTCACCCTTTCCTGAAGAGAGTCCACCGCAGCCTGCATCAGGTCCGCCTTCCCCTGGTCTAGCGTGACCTCAGGATGGCGTCTGTCAATCACCGCCATCCCGAGGCCTTCCGCAGCCTCCCTATACGAGCCAGTCTGCGCCGATGTTCCGGCCGTGATCCTTTTGGGCGGTCTGTCTGTAGTAGGCGTGCTAGAGCCAGAGCGCGGCGTCTTCTGACTCGCACTCTCCTCCTGCGCCTTTGAGCGCGACCTCTTCTGACTCGCACTCCCCTCTTGCGCCTTTACAGGTTTCTCGACCGTCCACGTCCCGCTCGCCATTTTCTGCGCCCTCCGGAACTTCTTGCTTTGCGCCCCGGAAAGACGCTTGGACTGCCGGGGCAGTCCCTCTACTCTTACAGTAGAAACCTCTCTGGTGGAGGGCCCCCCGGAGTCCGCGGAGCTCGCCGCCCTCCGGTGGGACCCAGCCTCCAGCTTGGGTGTCGGGGACAGGTCTCTGGCCGAAGCTACCCCCTGATCCTCCGTATCTACGCCGGTCGTGAGACCTCCAGAGTCCGCTGCCGCGCCCTGGCTCGTCTCCGTTTCCGGAATAGACTCAAGGCACAAGTCTGTAGCCGGAGCCACTTCTCGAGCCTCATTGGTTTTGGTTTTATATGTATTTATTATCTTCATGTTGTTCCCACGAGAATGGGGGAAATACTGTCCACACCATCAGAACCCCCTGTGTGGTGCAAAGCGGGTTACTCTGGAGGGTTGCCCGGTACTCCAGAGGTTCCGTTTACGACACCATCGCCCTGGTGCCATCCATCCATAGGCACGGGTCACGTGACACCTTAGATTGGGGGAGTTTAGTTCGACCTCCCTGTCTAGATCATGTTTAGTTATTAGCAGGGTCACCTCGTGCAAGATGCCGCTTTTTACCGCGCATGACGATCTTGGGAAAAGCTTCATCAAAAGTTTATGTTGTTATTTCCACTTCCTCAGCTTGCCCCCTGGAGTCCTTTGGCCCGTGACTCCTTAACCCCATAAAATGAGATTTGGCGACCAGCATTTACAACAGCTGTACCAAACACTGTTGAAAAGTCGCTGTCAGAAATCGGGCGAAACTCTGCAACAATTTGAAGCCGACGTTGCCAGACTAACACGCTCAGCTTACCTCACAGCTCCGGTGGAATTTTTGAAGCAGTTGTCGCTGCAAACATTTATTGGCGACATCAGGGATACCGACACTCAACAGGCGCTGAGGATGGCGAGACATAAAAACTTAAACGATGCTTTGGCACATTCGCTTGAATTTGAAGCTGCCAAGCAAGCTTCTAAAGGCAATGTGAGGGTTCGCAGTCTCGAAGTCTCAGAAGAAGACAATAAAACAGATTCATCCGAGGTCATGCAGCTACTAAAGAAGATAGTAGAACAGATGAAGCACGCGACTCATAAGCAGTCAAGGCAAGCTCATCGTGCAAGTGGCGTACGCTGTTGGAACTGTGGCAAGGTGGGACACATAAAGAGTGAATGCCGGGCCCCAAGATCATCTTCAACTAACGTACAGGAAAACTAAATGCAGCTAGCTTTATGGGGCGAGAGCTGGCTGCCTACCACAATGTCCCGAAGTCGACAACTGTTTCACTGGTCAACAATTCTGGCAACACGCTCGTCGTAGACGGATACATCAGCGACAGGAAGACTCAAATGATTGTAGACACCGGCGCATCCAGGACGATTATCCGTCATGATGTGGTACAAAGATGGCGGGTAAGAGAGCCAGAGAGAGTCTACAAAGTGACTGCAGCTGGTGGGGGACAGATTCGTGTATTTGGTGAGACTGACGTCAAGCTACAAATTGTAGTTTGGACGATCAAACAGAGAGTTATTGTTGCCGCCATATCAGACCCCATTATACTTGGACTAGATGTTCTACAAGGTCACGGTGTCAAGTTAGACTTTGAGAACAATGTTTTAAATATCGCTGACGAGGAAGTAGTCATGTCGACTGTGAATAACCTTGCGATTCGAAGAGTCACGGCCAACGAAGATGTCGTTGTGAGAGCCCAGAGTGAAAGTATTGTCTCAGTGAGGATAGTTGGAGACATTTCGGGACAAGTGATGGGTATTATAGAACCAGAAGACAACGATCTTTTTAAGAAGGCTCTACTAGTCGGGAAAACTCTTATTCAAGCAAAAGAGCTGGCAGCTCTCAGAGTAGCCAACCTTAAGAGCTTTGATCAGAAGATCTTCAAAGGTTCCGAAATTGGAACATTCTCGCCAGTAACCATCATACGGCGTTGCCACGACCAAGAAGACCCAGCCTCGTTCATCCCGGATGAACCACTTGTTTAAGGGAAGCGTAAGATAATTATAGGGATAAAATCGTCGAACTAAGCACATATGTAGACATAGATAACAGTATATTGGTAACGAGGTTAATTCACAAACTTAATATTTAAAAATTATTATATAACAAAAAAAAAAACAATGAAAGAACTTACGTAGATACTGACATGTTGACTATTAATGTTAACAGTGTTTATGTTTACATAATTAAATTATAAGTATCGCGGCCTTATTTTTCCGACTACATTGTAGAAGCTTATTTAATGAACTATATTTCTCACTAAAAGGAATCTCATTTATTTTTACCAAACAATAACACATTTTGATCCTTAATTAGTTTTGCGACCTTGCTGACTGCCGCATTCTTGTATCTTTCAACTTTGCTTTGTTTGTTATTTATATACTGAACGTGATACTTTCAATGTCAATCCATACCATTCTGACCTCTAATTAATTGCAATGTTTAATATTCCTTACTTACAGAATTAAACTGAACTACTTTTAATAATCATTTTAGTGTTTTTTCCAATTATGTTTCTAAGGCTATTAGGGCCGTTATGAGACATCATCTGTTCTCTGAACATTCTGCAACAAAAATGATGGGTCGCTCTATGGCTCTGACCTAAATATTTAATTTATCTTTTACCTAGGTTTGGCACTAATTATAATGATCGAAAGAATGTTAAATTGTATAGTACCCTCGGGTGAGAATTTGTACTACTAATACTTGGATTAATGTAAACAACCTTAGGTATGTTACTGTACTTAATAATAAAATTAATAATTTTGAATTCAATCCTACGTATGATAATGGAAATCACAATAATAAAAATGATATAACTATGCATACCACTCTATGGTGGTAATCGTAAAATTAAATAAATTAATCTTTTTGAATACAACCTTAGGTGAGATAATCGACATAACAATAATTACAATTACAATTACAATAGAATTATGTCTACTACTCTAGGATGGTAGTATAAATCTTAATGATAAAAATTAATATTTTTTGATACACTCTATGTATCATAATAGCAATAACAATGATTAAAATAATAGAATTATGTATCCCGCTCTAGGATAGTAATATAATAAATAAAATAATATTTTTGATACACTCTATGTATCATAATAGAAATAACAATGATTAAAATAATAGAATTATGTATACCATTCTAGGAGCGTAATATAATTTACATGATCTAACAATTTCTACCTCCTTTTTGGTGATGGGTTGGATACGTCATCTCGTCTTCCTTCTGGTGTCTCTCCTCCATGTTGTCTTGTGGTTGCTTCCCCTGCTGAATGAGTTGAAGAACTGTCTCTGCTTTGCTTGCAGAGCTCTTCCCACTCCACAAAATGCAGCCACGCCGACCCTGAGTCGTTTTGGAGTGCTTTACCATTGACCCATGACTGAACTTGACCACGCAGTGGCCATTGTTTGGTTGTTACCATGTGCCCTGCGTGTACTTTCTTCCTCTTGAACTTCCATCTAAACCTGTGCTTCCATTGGCGCACATACACCTTATACCCATATACCTTGTACTTTTGCTTTGTTCGTGAGCCCTCCATTTTTGCTGAATGGCCCTTGTATATTTTGTGGCCTCTGCCCATTTTTGCTTGTCCTTGCTTCTGACCTCCATACTCCACCCCAGTGTGTGTAAATCTCTGGGTGGTTGTACTTCTTACTGCTCTTACTTAATGCTTAATTGTTTCGTGGTTTCTTTCTTGGACGCATTGGTCAAACCATTAATTTTTACCCTTGATGTGGTCGCTGTTTCTTCCTCCCTTGGTTGACTCCTCCAAAATTTGGGAATTTTCAGCTTGGCAACCATTTTTAATTTGTTGCTGGACCATTTTCTATAGCTTTCTTTATTTTCTATCTTCGTTTCTATTGGGATTTTTTCTATTTGTACTACTGCTTGTTTTACTTCTTGTACTTCTTTTTTCCCCTTTAATAACTTGCTCTCTCTACTTACATTAGTTTTCTTCGCGGCTGATTTGGCTCCAGATATGAGATTATCTGGATAACTTTTTAATTTAAATATTTTCTGCTCGTCTTTGGCTTCTTCTATCTTTGGTATTTCTTTACTTAACTTTAACTTAAATATTTCTTGTTTGTCTGTGGCTTCTTCTACTTCTGGTATCTCTTTACTTAAGTTTAAATTAAATCTTTCATGATTGCTTCTTCAACTTCTGGTATTTCTTTATTTAAATTTAAATTAAACCTTTCTTGCTTGTCTGTGGATTCCTCTACTTCTGGTATCTCTTTACTTGAGCTTAAATTAAATATTTCTTGCTCGTTTTTGGCTTCTTCTACTTCTGGCATTTCTTTACTTAAATTTAAATTAAATATTTCTTGCTCGTTTGTGGCATCTTCTACCTCTGGCATTTCTTTACTTAAATTAAAATTAAATATTTCTTGCTCGTTTGTGGCTTCTTCTACCTCTGGCATTTCTTTACTTAAATTTAAATTAAATCTTCAATGATTGCTTTTTGCTTCTTCAACTTCTTGTATTTTGTTTTCTTTAATTAGTAAATTAAATTTTTTATGATTGTTTCTTGACGCTATTTTTGCGTAGAATTCCTCAACTGTTGAATCTATTGCCTTTTGGACTTGCTCTTGAAATGCTGTCCGTTCCTTGTACTTGCATGTGAATATTGGTATTTTTATTTTTGGTAGTTCAAATTGTGGAAACAGTGCTTCTTTGTTAATTGCTCTTTTCAGCTTAACCATGGCGTTATCGTACCATTGGCTTAGCGTCAAATGAGCTTCATCTAGATTTTCTGATTCTGTTAATCTATTTATATCCATTATGTTATCTTCAATTTTATCCCATTGCCTATCTAAGTTTACTATCATGATTTCAAATTTGATCGGTATATCGTCATCGTCCATTTTTTCTGTTTCTTCTAATTTTTGGATAAATCTGTTTACCCGTAATTTTAGTTCTCTCGAACGTCTTGTGATTTTTATTTTTAATTCCTCCATTGCTTCCTTAATTTTCTTTGATTTAATAAGTTTTGTGGCTTTGTTACCTTGTCTGATGCTTAGTTCTTCTTTGATTCTGATTACTGGTTGCCTGTGACCTATATCTTGTCTTTAACTTTGTATTGTTGTCTTTGACCCTGTATCTGTTTTACTGGAACTGACCTTCTTCTGGTACTGCCCTGGACGTTTTCTGTCCTGTATTTTTGCTTTATTGGAACTGACCTTCTTCTGGTACTGCCCTGGACGTTTTCTGCCCTGTATTTTTGCTTTATTGGAACTGACCTTCTTCTGGTACTGCCCTGGACGTTTTCTGCCCTGTATTTTTGCTTTATTGGAACTGACCTTCTTCTGGTACTGCCCTGGACGTTTTCTGCCCTGTATTTTTGCTTTATTGGAACTGACCTTCTTCTGGTGCTGCCCTGATTATTTTCACTCAAATAAAGGGTATTTGGAGACTTGGCTTAAAGGATATTTGATAAGGTTTAAGTGAGCACTGTATTTTCACTGGCACTGGTTCTTTTTCGTCGAAGGGCCCTGCTCTTCAACTACTCTTGTCTTCGAAGGACCATGTTAAGGTTCTGCCCTCGAAGGACCATGTTTAAGGGAAGCGTAGGATAAATTATAGGGATAAAATCGTCGAACTAAGCACATATATAGACATAGGTAACATTATTATGTAACAAAAAAAAACAATGAAAGAACTTACGTAGATACTGAGATGTTGACTATTAATGTTAACAGTGTTTATGTTTACATAATTAAATTATAAGTATCGCGGCGTTATTTTTCTGACTACATTGTAGAAGCTTATTTAATGAACTATATTTCTCACTAAAAGGAATCTCATTTATATTTACCAAACAATAACACATTTTGATTCTTAATTAGTTTTGCGACCTTGCTGACTGCAGCATTCTTGTATCTTTGAACTTTGCTTTGTTTGTTGTTTATATACTGAACGTGATACTTTCAATGTCAATCCATACAATTCTGACCTTTAACTAATTGCAATGTTTAATATTCCTTCCTTACAGAATTAAACTGAACTACTTTTAATAATTATTTTAGTGTTTTTTCCAATTATGTTTCTAAGGCTATTAGGGCCGTTATGAGACATCATCTGTTCTCTGAACACACTTCCAGAACATCTACGCGATGTCTTAGCAGAAGCTAGTGGAAATGTTTCTCCACAACAGAAGCAAGCAGTGGCTAAATTGCTGTCCAAATATCGCAACGTTTTCGTAACCGGCATAACGATTTTGGAAGAACAGACCTAGTACGCCATCGCATTGAGACTGGGACATCTGTACCAATCAAGCAACCATCGCGAAGGGTACCATTGGCAAAACAGCACGAATTTGACACCATGCTAAAGGAGATGGAGCAGGCACGAGTTATAGGACCATCGCAAAGCCCTTGGGCATCTCCAGTAGTGTTGGTTAAAAAGAAAGATGGCTCCACAAGGTTTTGTGTAGATTACCGCCGGTTAAATGATGTCACTAAGAAAGACAGCTATCCACTTCCCAGAATTGATGATACACTTGATACACTGGCAGGTGCAAGATGGTTTGCCACCTTGGACTTGAATGGCTACTGGCAAGTCGAGATTGAGCCCAAAGACAAAGAAAAGACTGCGTTTACCACTAGTAGTGGACTGTGGCAGTTCAACGTCATGCCGTTTGGGTTGTGTAACGCTCCAGCCACTTTTGAGCGTCTAATGGAGACAGTTTTGAGAGGTCTACACTGGAAAACATGCCTCGTGTGCCTGGATGACGTCATTATCCTGGGAAAGTCGTTCGAAGATCACATGAAGAATGTCGAACAAGTGTTTCAGAAACTAAAGGGAGCCAATTTGAAATTAAATCCGAAGAAATGCTGTCTCTTTCAAAAAGTAGTCAAGTACTTAGGCCATATTATCACCCCAGATGGAGTCAAAACCGACCCAGATAAGACAGGCTGTATTATGAACTGGGAAATTCCAACCAATCTACATCAGCTGCGAAGCTTTCTGGGCCTTTGCACGTATTACCGTCGTTTTGTAAAGGGGTTTGCTGACATCGCAAAACCTTTGCATTGACTGACGGAAGAAAAGACACCTTTCATTTGGACCGATGATTGTGAAAAAGCATTCGAGACACTAAAACGGGCTCTCTGTTCATCCCCGATTCTGATATACCTCCAGCCTGGTCACAGGTTTATTGTGGACAAGGACGCGAGCAATGTTGGTACTGGAGGTGTTCTTTCGCAGAAACAGGGAGACCAAGAGAAGGTTGTAGGGTACTTCAGCCGAGCCCTGTCCAAAGCAGAAAAGAACTACTGCGTGACGAGGAAAGAACTTCTGGCCATTATCAAGACGTTGGAGAATTTTCACAAATATCTATAAGGTCAAGAATTTCTCCTGAGAACCGACCACGCTTCCCTACGCTGGCTTCTTCAATTTAAAAATCCAGAGGGGCAGATGGCGAGATGGCTTGAACGCCTTCAAGAGTACAATTTTACCATGGAACACCGCCCTGGACGACAGCACGGTAATGCCGACGCCCTATCTAGGAAACCTTGACCACCAAAATGAAAGCATTGCATCACTGCTGAAAACAAAAAGGATTGAATATCGAAGGGTGTAGGAGGACAACGGTGCAACCCGTTAACCGATGGGACCCGCAGAGGTTAATGGAGGACCAAAAAGAAGACCCTGATATCCAACCAATCTACAGATGGAAGGAGACTTGCCACGAAAGACCCACTTGGTCAGAAGTTAGTGTTAAAAGCGTTGCCACCAAAAGTTACTGGGCCCAGTGGGCCTCCATTGAAATCGAAGGTAATCTTCTGGTCAGGAATTGGGAGTCAGAGGATGGAACCCGCATCTTGAAGCAAATAATCCTTCCGCGGCCAAGAGTGAAGGAGGTAATTTTTAGGGGTAAAGAAAACTTTGGAAAAGGTCAGAGAACGTTTTTATTGGTTACTATGTAGAGCTGATGTGGAAGAATGGTGCAAAACCCGCCATGCGTGTGCATCCAGTAAGGGGCCTAAATCAAAAACCAGGGGGCGAATAAAGCAGTACAACGTGGGAGCCCCTTTCGAAAGAATTGCAATCGACATAGCTGGTCCTTTCCCTAGAACGGACGCAGGAAATCGCTATATGCTTGTAGCCATGGATTATTTTAGCAAGTGGCCAGGAGTGTTTGCGGTCCCGAATCAAGAGGCCACCACCGTCGCAGAAGTATTGGTGAATGGGTTTTTCTGTAGATTTGGCGCACCACTAGAGATCCATTCCGACCAAGGACGCAACTTCGAGTCGGCTGTATTCCAGAAGGTTTGTGAGCTTATGGGAATCAGGAAAACGAGAACTATACCCATGCACCCTCAATCTGACGGAATGGTGGAAAGATTCAATGCTACTTTGGAGTCCCACTTAAGAATATTTGTCAATGAACACCAAACGGATTGGGACCGGCACATTCCACTCTTTCTACTGGCATATCGCTCGGCTGTACATGAGACTACCGGACATACACCAGTCAGCGTGGTTTTAGGGCGAGTGTTAAGACTTCCTCCTGATCTCGTATTTAGAAAACCCACAGATGCTCCACGGTCAACTTATGAATACATAAAAGATTTGGAAAGAAGAATAGAAACCATCCACTCTACTGTCAGAATGCATATACGAGTAGAAAGCGACCGCATGAAGACCCGTTATGACGTGCGAGCTAATTCAGCTGGTTTTAAAGAAGGAGATCGTGTGTGGTTCTACAATCCAGTACGACGCAAGGGACGGTCACTGAAACTACAGAAATTATGGGAAGGTCCTTATAAGGTGGTCAAAAGGATCAATGATGTTGTCTATCGTATTCAGAGGAGCCCGAACAGCAAGATAAAGGTGGTCCATATGCACAGACTTACGCCATACCAAGAAATGTCAGAATTCGACCGGGACGATCGAATATATGAGGGGGGCAGTGTCACAGCGAACACTCCGGAATGACATTTCTAGAATAGACCAGAAGTGACAGGTGTAGAGTAGTGTAGAATAGTGTAGAAAGTCTAGAATCTCTATAGACAGATATAAATAGACGAGCGGTGCGCAGAGTAAGGCAGTTCAGTATTGAATAAGGTGGTGTGAAAATGATCATAGAGTATAAAGCGAGTTAACAGTAAGTGGTGGTATATAGGAAGCGATCATAGAAGGCGATAGTGGAATATAGTTCTATGGACATTTAATAATAGTAAGAAGAGATATGTTTTAGTTGACACTGGTGTTGGAAAATAGTTGGTAATAATAAATTAATAGTTTTGAAAGCTGTGTTTTGTTAATCAACAAATCCAGAACCCCGTAGAACGTAACAATATATTTTACCCTCTCGAAATATAAGAGAAATTAAATCTCATAACACATCTAATAAAATAGCAACAGTTTCATCTGGTTTAGAAATTTTTTTTAATGATTTTACTAGCACCATTGATGAAAAAGCGGCTAATTTTACAGAAAGACATTCGGGTTGGGCGCTGGAAAAAATTTTATATTTGGAAATAAATATTATTAAACATAATCCTTTAAGAGCTGCTTCTTACCATTACCAAGAGAAATTGCCTTTAAAAAATCTATAATTAATATCAAAAATAACGATGTATATTGTTTTGCTTGGTCAGTACTGGTTGCTATTTATAAACCAACTGTTTCAGTTTCTTCACCAAGCTCATAGTGGAATTTTACCGATACCTGTATCGATTTTACTGATTTATCATTTCCTGTCGCATTAAAATTAATACCTGAATTTGAAAGAAATATATTCTGTTAATGTTTACGGTTTAGAAAAATGTTTTAAAAATAATATCTATCGACATCAAGTTACGGGTCCTCTTCATTATACACACAAAAAGCGGTCCATTCACATAAATTTATTGTTACTTGATGATTGTGAAGGAAATTATCACCATTGTCATAGATAATTTTTCTGGACTAATTTTCTCTCAGATATCGAAAAACACACGAGTGAAGCATTTTTGTGATGGTTGTTTACAATATTTTGCTTGTAGAGAAAAGCTACTTCGACATACTCAAAATGCTTGTAGCTATGGGAGTGCAAAAATGCCACTGTTAAATACAAGGACCGATAAGCTGGGGAATACGGCTTTAGAAAATGATTTAAAATTTGAACATTTCCAAAAGCAGCTGAGATTGCCATTTTGCGTCTTTGCCGACTCTGAATATGTGCTAGAACATGTAGAAGATAATAGTGATGTTAATAACAAAGAAACTTTCACTATTAAAAAATATAAACATATACCTTGTTCATTTGCATATTACATAAAATGTTCGTTTAATGATGAATTCTCTAAATTAGTTTTATACAAAAATACTGATGCGTCACATGTTTTTTATTTCTAGATTAGAAAGAGATTTACGAGATATTTATTATAAGCATTTAAAACCGATAACTAAAATGAAACCTTTAACATGCCAAGAAAAAAATTCAATGAAGCAACCCTTTGTCATATTTGTGAAATGCCATTTACAGATTCAGATGTAAAAGTAAAAGATCACTGCCACTTTATGGGATACTTTAAAGGTGCAGCACACAACGCCTGTAACCTTAATTTTAAAACCCCTTTGCAAATACAAATTTTTTTCCATAATTTGATAAACTATGATGCACATCTCTTTGTCAAACAACTCGCTGTAAATCAGGAAGAAGTGACTGTAATTCCTCAAACATTTAAAAAATACATTTCTTTTGCGAAAAAACGTCCAGTTGATAAATATACTAGTAAAGATGGTACAATAAAAATACTTTTTCTTCAAATGAAATTTTTAGACTCGTATCAATTTTTATCCGCTGAACTGGATTCAAACTTAGAATCATGTCAATGTCGTGAAGTTTTCAAGTTCTTTTCTGATGCTCAAAAATTCTCTATTATGAGGCGCAAGGGGGTTTTTCCTTACACGTATATAATTGATTTTTTTTTAATTTCATGAAACATCTTTACCAAGCAAAGATAAATTTTATGATAAACTTCGAAGTGAAGAAGTCTCTCAAGAAGACTAGTATAGGGCTTGCAATGCATGGCGTGTTTTAAATTGTAAAACTTTAGGAGCCTACTTTGACTTTTACTTAATGTCTGATGTGCTATTGCTCGCTGATGTTTTTGAAAACTATAGGGATTTATGTCTCAAAACATACAAACTTGACCCGGCCCATTACTACACAGCTCCAGGTTTAAGTTGGGATGCAATGTTAAGATACACAAAAGTTGAATTAGAATTATTAACTGATATTGATATGCTACATTTAAAAAAAAAGGTATTCGAGGTGGTGTAAGTACTCGCATTCAGCGAAAAGCCATTGCCAACAATACATTCCAAATTATGACCTCTCAATGCCAAACTCATTTATTATGAATCTTGACTTTACGAGCATGTATGCATGCGTTATGGCGCAGAGTCTTCCAAAGGGAAATTTTCAGAAATTCAGACTTTACATAATACTGTTTCAAATATTCCAGACGATGCAGAGACTGGCTAAGTTGTGGAAGTTGATCTTGAATATCCTACATATTTACACGACTATTATAATAACCTACCGTTTTGTCCGGAAAATTATAACCCACATGGTAGCCAAAGTCGAAAACTAATTCCAAATTTGTGAAATAAAGAAAAATATATTTTACACTACAGAAATTTAAAGCAATGGTCTTAAAAGTATGGTCTTAAATTAGTAAAAATTCACAGAGGTATAAAATTTTCTCAATCGGCATGGCTTAAACCATATATAGAGTTAAATACACAGTTGCGGAATTCTGCCAAGAATAATTTTGAGCGCCGTAGTTTTAAATTGAAAATAAATTGTATAAAAATCATTGAAAATGTTGAAAACCGTGTAAATATCAAGCTCGCAACACAATTTGAAAAAAAACGTGAGAAAAATGGTGCTGAAAATTATATAAGTAAACCACACTTTAAAGAATCCAAAATTTTTTGTGAAAATTTTTTCACATAGTTCACATAGTTAGTAGCTATTCAAATGCAAAAAACTCACGTTGAATATAACATACCTATCTATGTTGGATGTTCAATATTAGATATATCAAAAACTGTCATTTACAAATTTTTTACGGGTTTTTAAAACCATTATACGGTGATAATGTATCTCTTTTATATACAGATATGGATTCTTTAATAATTTATGTTAAAACTGAAATTTTTTATGATGATATAAAACAGCACATTAATAAATATGATACGTCTAATTATGATCTAAATAATATTCACAGCATTCCGAAAACCTTATCGACTATAGGAAAAATGAAGGTTCAATATGCCGGAAAAGTTTTAGTATCATATTACGGTACTTCTGCGAAAGCATATTGTATAAATTCTCCAGATACACTTTCTGAAAAGGCGAAAGGAGTAAGTAAGGCTAGCATTAAAAAGCAATTAGAACTTAAACATTATAAAGCAATTGTGGATGGAGAATGTTCAACTGTACATTGTTTCATATATGTCTTTAAGTCAAAATCGCATCAGATTTTTACCAACCTTATACGCAAAATCGCTTTATCTAATAAAGTTGAGAAACGATATATCATACCTTTATCAAGCACTACTTTGGCTTGGAGGCATATAGATATACCATTGACAAGTCTATCAGCTGACGAAAGATTAGACCGTCTTATTCAAGTAATGAAAGAGGCTGCTGAAAGTGACATTGAACAATAGTTTTAGGGTGGGGGGTGAAATATATAAGTAACATTTATTCAAAACTTACCACTTATTTTAGCTCTAAACATGAGTCAATACTTATATTCGGAACTTTTTTCCCGGTTATGTGGTAAAACACAAATAATTTGTAAACGTACTTTACGACATATAATTACTAGAATTCCTTGTGAAGAAAATTTACCAGTCGCTGTAGCCATTTAAAATAAAATAGCTGTTTCAGATGAAGCTTTTCACTATATAGTTGAGAGCGAAGTTTGCAACATTGATTCGACTTCATTATTAGTGGAAAGAAAATTAAAGTTAGACAAGTTTATGGACGAAGTGATTAAAGTAGTGAAACGTGACGGCCATGTGTTTTTGAGTATTTTAGAATTGGATAATGTACTTGGTGAGAATCACATAGATTCACTGATTTGTGAAAAATATTATTTGTTTACTTTATTAGCATGTGGAGATTTGAAAAATTTTGATGAAAGATATCAAACAACAAATATTTCTTTCAAATATAAAAAAATTGATTCATTAGTCGATGAAACTATTTGTAGTGCTGCTCATTTTGCCGATGTTAAACTTTTAAAAGGTCTAATGGCTGTAATTAAAAAGTATAATGTTAAATTTCACTTTGACCCATGTAACAATAAGTATAAAAAAGTGCATGGTTAACAAAAAATATTGAAAAGGGGTTAAAAGGTTGTGATAATTTAGGGTGGGTAGAAGGACCCTGTATGGCCAAATGGCCTTCAACAAAATTTAAAGATTATATTGAAACTTTAAGTTGTTTGTATGAGTGGTCTGTTTAAAGATTCATATATCTTGGTCAATACTTGTATTTAAAGTTAATGTATTGTTTTAAAAAAATAAAAAAATATATATATTCATAACATTTTTTAATGTGTTTAATGTCACTAAATACTTTAGATGATTATGTATTAGAGTTATTCTTTTCTTGAATTGTTGTAAAGAAATTATCATAAATCTGCAACAAATCAAGGACTTCCCCCTCTTTTCAATACTTTTGGAAGGGGGAGCCATATAAATTAGAAACCGTCTTTGTTAGTGGCAGTTATTAAATTTTTAATATACAATGAATAACTACAGCAGTTGCCAGCAAGCTAACCAAGCAATTTCTGAAAAGGAAAATAAGAAAAATAATTTTGTTATAATTAGTGAAAAACAGTATCATCTTAACCCATCTAAATCAAAATATATGTGTTGTGCACTAGCTTACGAATTTAATTTTCAACCTTTGGTAATAATTAAATGTTTAAAAGGTGATTGTGTGTTTTTAAATGAAACTGAATGGAATGAGTTTCTGAAACATCAAGGTGTAATGACTAACTATTTTTATACACTAAATGCTGAGACATTCCAAGCACTCAAGTCTTCATTTTGAATACATTTTGAGTGGTTTAGAGATATAAAAATTTATAAAAGTGGAAGATAAATATGACAACAGTCTACTTAGGTATGGAAACTGTTGGTAAATTATTTAACCTGGTACCATTAATCAACAATAAAATAGATATGTTCAAGAAACAAGAATTTTTCTAGTATTTCAATACTCTGATTGACAGTGTCAATTCTAACATTGATGTTGGTCAGTTTATTTTAAATGAAGTGTCTACAACAGGAAATTCGGAAAATGTCGGTTCAGTTATGGAACTGGTATATCAGTATCCAAATTCAAAAGAATTTAACAGATACAGTTCGTTTTCCTCCTACAATCAACACTAAATATGAAGAAACATATTACCTTTAATGAATCTTGCAATCAAGTAAAGTATATTGTAGTTTGGAATTTGGCACATCGTCAGGCAAGAATTGGCGAATGGGAACAATACGCAAGAGAGCGTGATCGATTTCTTCGTCGAATAAACAGAACTGCTAACGCCATTAACTATATTTTTAATAAAAGTCAGAGATTGCGGATTTATGAAGAACGCTTCTTAAATGTTATGTACTAATTAGTCTTAATAAATATATGTTTACCTAAAATGTTTTGTTATTAATATATATATATATATATATATATATATATATATATATATATATATATATATATATATATATATATATATATATATATATATAAACTTTCTGCTTTTTATTTAAATAAATATTTACCTTACAGAATTATAAAACAAAGTAAAAATTATATACTTAATAAGACATGTTATATTTAATTTAAATTATACAAAAGTGTTCTTAGATATCCAAGAATGATTTGATTTATCTAGTCCTAACCATTTTACAAATATTTTGTCAGCCTTCCTTCCAATAATTCTTTTTATTAAATATATGTCTGGATATTACACTTTTTGAAGTTCTTCATAGAATCCCCCTTTAATTGCTTGCTTTTTTTCATCTTCAAGATAGTACATGGTTGGATTTGTCACTCTCAGCTCAGCTATTTGAAAAGTCTCATTGGACCAGTTTGGTGTATAACCGTTTTCGAAAAGTTCACGGTGTTTACCTATACGAACGAAATCCCCAACATGATTTTTTTTTCTTTGAATTAAATGTTTTTATATGACTGAATGCATATTTTAATATATGTTTTTCATGTTTCTTCTTAACTTCTGTTGGTTTCATACCAGTAGTGCTGCGTACTTTATTATTATAATATGATACAATTTTTTTAAGGAGATCCAACCATTTGTAATTTCCTTGCAGGCTGAATTTCTTCCACATTAGGGTTTTTAATGTGCTGTTTACACGTTCACATATATTAGCCTTGAGGTTTGTATAAGTGGTATAATGATTTATTTTAAACTGATCCATCAGGGATTTGAACTCATGACAAAAAAAACTCCCCACCGTTGTCCGTCTGTAAATTTTTGGTTTGGGTATTCAGAGATTTCAGAATATTAGCCATAGCTTATGCAACTTCTATTGATGTTTTACTTTTTAATGGTTCAGCCCAGACAAATTTTGAAAAAGCATTAATTATTACTAAGATGTATTTGTACCCTTTATTAAATTTAGAATAAGGAAGCATTTCTACTAAATCTGCCTGAAACATATCATTTAATCCCTTAACTATTACATGACGCCTTCTATAATTTCTTCTAGCGGGTTTGTGAAGTGCATCCACCGCTACTTATTTTACGTTGATAGCGGACATTTTAGGTGTAGTTCTATGGCGCAAGCGTTCGTTTGCTGTTTGAAGAATGTTCAAAATGAAATGTATCTTCTGATTTTATCTTCACACCAACTATTTTTTTAGCAGATATTTTTGTATTATTTAGAAATATAATGACTTCAGTTGACGGATTTAAATATTTTTTTTCTATTTCCGCAGCGTAGTCAAACACTAATGCATAGGATTCATTATTTAAATACCATCTATGGATGTTTTTATCGATTGATTTATATCCACTATATAGTAAAATTATTTTTAGTTTTGAATTAAGATTTCTATTTACTATTCTACCAAATTTGTCTAAAGTCATATTGACACTAATAGAGCAATGAAAGATAATTATTATTTACGTTATTATGTGGGCTTCCTTTAATTCTTCAATTAGGGAAACTATCTCATTGTGGTTACTGTTATTACCAGCATTTTGAGCTGCAATGAGGAGTTTTAGTTTATCGACTAGTTCATTAGGATCATCCCAGTGTATAAAATTTATTGGATTTTTGTTCCATTTCATAAAACCCTTTCCCGCTCTCAAATGATACACTCTACTAGGAAATGAACCCGAGCGTGGTCTCTGTCTAGGAGGTTTAATTACAGAAGTATGTTTCTTTGAAGGATTACGTATTTTGTTTGTTTTTTTGCATCATAATTTCGTCGGAGAGCATTTGTTCTTTCTAAAATATGAAGATAATCTTTATGTTCTGCTACTTTATATGGTGCTGGATTCTTTTTAAATAATACCTAACACCTTTTACAAAAATATCTTCGTTATCAAAATTAATTTCAGAGTCTCCAATATAAAATTTATCTGAAAGTAGGTCATGTCTAATCCCATGCGTATGATAAAAGGCATCCTCGGAATCCCTTATCATTGCTTCTATGTATTGTCGAGATAGTGGAGCAAATTGGTTCAAATATATCTCAAAAGAAGGTTCAGTGAGCAGTCTTTAAAGTTCTGCTCTGCTAATTTCAGCGGAAGGCTCCGGTTCTTGTTCAGGTTCTGCGATAAATACCTCTTCCTCGCCTAACGGCTCTTCAAATAAACGACGCGGTGTCATTTTTATCTCATATTTCACGGACGTTTTTTCTGGTTTGCTCAATTCTTCCTCGTTCACTTTGGATGCATTTCTTTCCAGTTTAATATCTAAAAGTATCTTTTTTAAGGGTTCTGTAATAGGTTTTAATTCTTCCTCTCTCTGAATGGCAGATTCTACCACATCAGATTTTAGACTTTGCAACTTTCGTTTAAGTGCTTTTTTTGTTTTAATTAGCTGTCTTGCAACTGTTTGATCCATGTTTGATTTGTCAATAGTTAATTAATACTCAAACTTTTTTTCATCCTTACGGATAAATATAGACATCAAATCCTTTTCTATATCTGCCAGCCTGGAATGGAAATTCTTTATTTGTAACAAAAAATCCGAAGTTATCTTTCCAACAATAACAACACATATCTTTAAATTTCTGAAATGTCATATCAACATTAACGTGAGCATCATAAATATGTTTCAGATTAGTATTATCTTGTTTAAATATTACAAGCAAATTTGCATGATCTCTAATTAATTGTTTTGGAATTGAGGAATAAGTGTGACATAGATAAAAACAATCGGCAATGTTATGGCGGCCGAAGCAAAAATAGTCTCTCATAATGCTTTGATTGCAGCAAACAATATCGTCAAATATTATGATTGAATTTGACTTTCTGGTCAGGAGGCATTATGTCATCACCGTTTTCATATTCAAAAGATCCTATATCTGTAATAGGTTGCAAAATATGTTTGAGATATTTATATTTGGGTTGATTAAGTGACTTGGAATAAATGTAAATGTTTTCAAAACGTAATCCATTCGGATGTTCTAAGAGCGTAAGTAACCATTACATTTGTTTTTCCACAACCGGATGCTCCAACCAACAGACCTCTTTTACATTCATCACCTAATAAAGCACCGTGTCGGCTGAACTTTTCTGCTGAAGAAATGTCATCGTGGTCCTGAATGGGCAACTTTAATGCTTGTTACGTCACTCTCATTTTATTTATAACAAATGGTGTGAATTCTGTAAGTGAAATGTACTTATAGATTTGATTGCGAAAAATTAAGAGTATATATATATATATATATATATATATATATATATATATATATATATATATATATATATATATATATATATATATATATATATATATATATATATATTTGTGTCTATGCGGAAGTAGCTCGACATTTCAGCCATAAAAATTAATATGTCCAAAAGGAAGTAGCTGGACCTAACCTCACAGTGTTGCCGCACTTTTTAGTAGGATATATAAAAGTTTTCTGGTTAGTTTTATGTTGTACGCTTAAACAGGTAGCATTACGGTTTTAAGGTCTGCGTGCTAGTATACAAAGATGATATGTTTTAATTAATACATTATTTATTCTCTTTACCTTGACAGTTTTACAGTGCAGCACTTCGTGAATAATATTAAAATTATAAAAGTGACTACAAATTATTTTTAGATTATTTGCCTACATAAATTATCACACCGGTGTGGTAAAGCAGAAAAATGATAAAAGACAAATTTTGTGTTGTAATCTTTTACCAGTTATTTTAAATTATATAAATTGTGTATAAAAATGTATTTATGACAGTCTTGTAATACATTGAGTTCCTAGAAAACAAAATTATTGTAATTAGTTATCTGGATCTGAATACATTGCATGTGATCTGTTTTCATAATGGAAGTAACATAATTCAAACTCTTAACAAAACTATGATGACCAAAGCTTTTGCATAAGTTACATATGAAACACAATTCTTGTGTTATGGTTTGAATTGAACGTGAGAAATCAGTGAAAATAGTTGTCGTAAATAAATAGAAAATGTAGAAAAAGTGGAGAACTCAGGAATTTAGTAGAAGAAAATTTGTACAAAGGAAGTAGGCAAATTTGTAAAATGTAATATAAATAGTAATTGATGTATTTTTATATTATTTTATTTTAATATAGCTAAAAAGAAATATTTATTATATTGTCTGTCTTTTTTCGTGCTACTAGAAATGTAAGGTTTTAGAGACTGGGGAGTTCGTTTGTTTAACACTGGACAATTTTCAATCAGAAGTTCACATTCAGCTATCGAGGGGTTGCTTCCGTCCTTTAAATGTCTTCTAATGGTCTCCTTAACTGCTTCTTTTTGAGGAGAACTCCATCTTGGTCGTGCTGCTGTGAAACAATAATCATAGAAATCAGCTTTGTACAATGGGTGAAGATTGGAACCTGTGATGAGCACTGATAAGTACAATTTGGAGAACCCAATTCATCACAATACAGTTTTTTGACCCGACGATCGTTTCGCTAACAAAGTTAGCGTCATTAAGGGGATGAATAAACTTGGTTTATTCAAATTTTGAAAATTAAAAAATTACTTTAAGGAAGACGCAGAAATTGAATACATTATTCCTTTGCCTAGAGGAAAACAGTAGAATATTGTTTATGCTAAGCTTATAGTAAGAAGTGCAACAGTGATAGAGTGTATACTGCGGAAGCTTCTTTTAACGGGTGTTTCATAATCATTGTTTATTGTTAACTTTAAACACTTGATATTTAAATTTCCGTACAGGTTAACGAAAATGTAGCAAACAAAAGGCTTTTCCTTTGCCTAAAGAATAAATGTTATATGTTATATTTTCTAAATTTTATCGAATTATTGATCTACTGATGTAATTGTTTTCAATTTTTGATCATTTAAAATGTTTTACCTTAGAATATAAATTTTTGTAAATTAAATTTTATGCACCCCATAAAATCCCATCTAACAGGGGAGGAGTCATCCGACACGATAATATGTATTTTATAATACAAAATGCAAGGATGACACTTTCCACACATTACATTATAGTCTCGGCTCCCATAATGCCTTTTTGTAGCGTGTCTTGGTTCCGAGATTATAAATATATGAACTTACATTATTTAACTGTTATAGTAGCCTCATAATAAACGTTTAGTTAACGCACATCGTCTAGTGGGCAGTATCCAACCCCCTTGGTCCGTAATTGCTTAAGAAACCCTTTAAGAAAATTCGGACAAGGATAGTAACAGCTTTACCCCCTAGTGCAATAAATCATAATCATTATACAACGTTCACTATTCAAGCCTGACTGCGGTCTTTCAATATTTTCCGCCATTTGAAAACGTACTGTAAACATTTGTAAAAAAAACCGGTACCACCAGCTAAACATAGTCAATTAAAATAAATAACTATTTCGAATAAATCCATTTTTGGTCATTGTTGTTTGCTTAATTTTCTTGTTGATTTAGGAACGTCAGAATGAGACTGCTTATAAAGTACCCCAAGTCACGATTCAAATACCTGTACCAAAGAGAATGTTTTAAAATCGGTTGTTGGTAAGTGAAAATAGAATTGTATTTTACGACCATAAAATGTTTTCTAACCACAAGCTCATTTGATTAATGAGTACACCAACAAAACATATTGTAGGCTCTGTCTAAAGAAAGCACTGGTAATTTAAAACTTACAACTATTTAGTCTGCCTAAGAAATGAAACTTGTTTTAAAAATTTTCTGCCAAAGTTTATTCTCAAAAAATATTCCGACCGAAATTTATAAATCGACATGGTGTCTAAATTAATAAGTCAGTCAAACTGATCCTGGACTATTTTCAGTAATTATAGTAGATGCTGGGGCGTAACGTACTTAAAGGGTTATTATTATTATTTTTTAATTTTTCAACAACACACCACGAGGGCTTACAGCCTAAATACTATCGTGACGTGGGTGTCGAGAAGGAGGAAAGAGGCAACTTGTTAATTCTGGACTTGAAGGTTTGGAGGTTCTGAGGAGAAGGAAAAACATGTGCCGTCAAGGAATTCCACAACTTGGAAGGCCTCGGGACAAAAGAGCGGGCATAACAATTCTATGTCTGGTGACCTGGACAGTAAAACGGTGCATTCGCTCTGTTCTTGGTAGATCTGTTGGGGGCAGCAGGTGGAGGAACTATGGAAGAAAGCTCATCTGAGCAGTGCCCCTGCAGATATCTATAAAAGAGAGCGAGGTCACCAACGGCACGTCGGTGGGCAAGGGATGGCAGCCTTTGGGTGATGGTAGTGTCAAAGATGAGACGTATAGCTCTCTTCTGAATGGAGTCCAGCATAGCGAGTGTAAAAGAAGCAGCGGCACCCCAGATGTGGGAGCAGTATTCGAGGTTTGGCCTTATTTGTAAAGTATATAAGGTATAGAGATTATCTGGTGAAAAGTATTTGCGAGCCCGGACGAGGAAACCTAATTTCTTAGCAGCCACTTCTGCAATTGATGTGACATGTTGGTGCCAATTGAGATTTCGATCCACAGATATGCCAACAAGTGTAAAGGTCTCATTACTTTGAATAACTAGGTTGTTCATTGTGATGGGTCTAGGGCTGGTGCATCTCTTATGAGATAGATAGCAAGACTGAGATTTGGTGGAGTTGAATTGTACAAGATTTCTACTTCCCCAGTATAATATTTTTTGAAGATCCACAGAGGCAGAACCCTCCATGAGTCTGCGTTCCTCATCTAATTGAGCTAAAGAGACAGGCTTAGAATATTGTATATTTGAGAGGATGGTGCTGTCGTCCACGTAACTGTGCACTGGGTTAGATGTGCTAGAGAGGAGGTCATTGATGTGGAGAAGAAACAAAGTAGGGGCTCAAGCTGAACCTTGAGGGACTTCTGCATTAATTTGATACAGTTTAGGGGAATGGCCATCCACGACAACAGAAATGCTCCGGTTGGAGAGGAAATTTGCTGTCCAGGTACAGAGTTTTGGTGGTAGGCCATAGGCCAGAGGTTTATTAAGCAGCGCTGCGTGCCAGACCTGGTCGAATGCTTTGGATGTATCCAGAGTGACAATCTGGGATTCACCGTGTAGTTCCATAGACTTGTTCCAAGAATGGGTGACAAAGGAAAGGAGGTCGGCAGTTGCTCTGCGCTGACAGAATCCATACTACCTGTCGTGGATTAGACTGTGTTTTTCAAGAAATTTTAGTAATTCGGTGTTTATATACTTTTCCATCACTTTAGAGATGACTGAAAGGAGAGAAATAGGCCTGTAGTTGCTAGGAAGCGCTTTCGATCCTTTCTTGGGGACGGGTTGTACTCGAACAGTTTTCCAGTTACTAGGGAATATGCCTCTATTATAAGATGTCTAAAACAGACAGGTCATGACAGGAGCAAGTTCTGGTGCGCATCTTTTGAGAACAATTGCTGGGATCTCGTCAAGGCCAGAGGCTTACCTGGTATTAAGAGAAGAGAGCATCTTTCGTACCTTTTTTTTGTTTTGTAATATAGTATTTTGAATTAAAATAAACCACTGCTTTTTTTTAAAAGATAACACAAAAACTTAATTCGAAAATAGGACAAGGTGTATAATGACTGTTGTTTTATAAACTTACGAGATCTAATTTTAGTGTTATAGAGTTATATATTTTAGATTCTTGTATCCAATTGTTGCAAAAGATATTTTACAATTATTATTAAAAAGCCTGAGTGATCCAGTGGTAGGAAAGTATGCCGCTGGATCCAAGGGTACTAGGTTCGATTTCCAGGATTCCCCATTCATTTTTTCAGCCCCTACTGTAAAATTATCATTTAGTTTGAGCAGGGTGAATTTCTGCAGGTTCCGATTCACCGAGGAGTCGTGAAGTCGTTAGTCCCGTGTACCGTGCGAGGTTGGGCACGCTGAATATCCCTACCCTCCTTATAGAAAACACGGGGTTTGGCCAAATTTAAAGGAAAGTGAGTTGAAAGTGCTCCCTGTCGTCGGTGATTGGCCATAGTCGCAGAAATACGTCGCCGTTGAGGAAAAGACAAAAAAATATAAACAATTATCAGCATTATTACACAATGCATCTTGGTAACTTAGAATACATTCAGTTAATCAAATACACCTTTTTTCAAATGCGCGAACACGTCAATTAGTGTTTTTTAAGCTGTGATCTTTCTTTAATAATATGAAGTTGTCCCAAATTTGAGATATGACGTCGATAATTTGTTTAACCGACAATCCTACTGTTTTGTTGGTTATTTCTAAAGTACATGTCAAGTTATGCTAAACCACCAAGTTTATATTCCTTCCCACAAAAATATACTTTATATTATTTTAAAAACAGAAATAAAAAATAGATAATCTAAATCAATTAATAAATGCTTAGGTTGTTGTCGATTGACTATTTGTTAGTAGTATAAACGGAATTGAAATTCGTTTTACACATTTCTGGTTATCTTGGGAAAATAAGTCAACATTCATTTCTTTTCAGTGGTACTAATTCCTTTAGATTTATAATAATAAATAAATAAAAATTTAAAATCTGCTGTTCTTTTCAAATTAATGTGTAGGTTAAACCTATTTAAAAAACAAACTAGGGTAGGATTTGAAAAAAATATCGATGAGGTCGTACCTTAAATTTTGCACACACTGTATGATATTTATTTTATTTTTTGAAGAGACCGCAACATAAAGTGTCTATCGACATGTCTGCGAATTATTGGAAAAAGATAGCTGTATCTGATTAACTGAATTTATTACATGTTTTAAACTCGCGCTATATGTATATAGCTGTCAAAAAATTATACTGGCAGGTTTAGGCAAACAATGTACATATTTTTTATTATAAATAAAAAGTCGTAGGGGTAGAAATAGTAGCATTGGTAAGTAAATAACTTAAAAGCTTTATTTCCTGGAAAGCCGCTGCATTTTAAGATTCACATAGTTGCATTTGCATCATGTTCGATGCAGCAGAGATAATACATGTTTGCTGAATATAACTGGGATAAAGTTTGCGTGAAGTTATCCATATAAATTCCCAGCCATAGATTTACACGTAGGGTCAGCAGAAAGCGGGATGGAATGTCGCGATCACAATATCAGTGAAGCGGATTCAACGTAGTAAATTTATGGCTAGCCATAGATGCCAGCAATATATTGCTATATGCTACTACACCTCACCGAAGAAAAAAGAATGTGTCTTAAGTGTTTTGTAATAACATAATAACACTAAACCAATCGTTTATTATTAACATAGTCATAGAGGAAAACTAAATTTTAGTATGTATTATTTGTTATTTTGGTTACATGTACCCAAATGACAAATATTGGACAATAAAGCCAAGGTCCCAATATAAAAATAGACACAAAAACAAGTTACGAAAGACCTAAGCAACCTAAGCAAATTATTTTTTGTCACACTCTGGAAAATAAAAGAAAATCATTTGAACATCGAGATACTTATTACTAAGTTTTTTCAAAAATGACTTATTTTTTGATATTTACAATTAATGTGCAAAATCATAAAAGCGCAAAACTATTACCAAGGCCCTAATGTATAATAACTCATGCAAATTATTTTTTGTCACTTTTTGCAAAAGTGAAAAAAATACATATGAAGATCGAAATAGCTATTACCACGTTTTTTCGCATTTGCAGTAGATGTGCCAAAATCACAAAAACGAAGATCGGGATAGCAGTTAAGACGTTTCCGAAATATGAATTATTTTTTGATATTTGCAGTAGATGTGCCAAAATCATATAAACACGAAATGGCTACCAAGGCCCTAGTGTATAATAAGATTGCAAATTATATTTTGTCACCCTTTGCAAAAGTGAGAAAAATGCATATGAAGATCGGGATAGCTATTAAGAAGTTTCGGTAATATGAATTATTTTTTGATATTTGCAGTAGATCAGCCAAAATCATAAAAACCAAAAATGATTACCAAGGCCCTAGTGTATAATAAGATATGCAAATTGTTTTTTGTCACCTTTTGAAAAAGTGAGAAAAATGCATATGGAGATCGGGATAGCAATTAAGACGTTTCCGAAATATGAATTATTTTTTGATATTTGTAGTAGATGTGCCAAAATCATAAAAACATAAAATGATTACCAAGGCCCTAGTGTATAATGAGATATGCAAATTATTTTTTGTCACCTTTTGCAAAAGTGAGAAAAATTCATATGAAAATCGGTATAGCAATTAAGACGTTTTCCAAATATGTATTATTTTTTCGCATTGGCAGTTAATGTGCCAAAATCATAAAAACAAAAAATTATTACTAAGGCCCTTATGTATGAAAAACCATGCAAATTATTTTTTGGGACCTTTTGCAAAAGTGAAAAAAACGCATAAGAAATTCGGGATACCAATTAAAACGTTTCCGAAATATGTCATATTTTTTGATATTTGCAGTAAATGTGCCAACATCATAAAAACACAAAATGATTACCAAGGCGCTAGTGTATAATAAGAGATGCAAACTATTTTTTGTCACATTTTGCAAAAGTGAGAAAAATGCATATGAAAATCGGGATAGCACTTAAGACGTTTCCGAAATATGAATTATTTTTTGATATTTGCAGTAGATGTGCCAAAATTATAAAAACAAAAAATTATTACTATGGCCCTAGTGTATAATAAGATATGCAAATTATTTTTTGTCGCCCTTTGCAAAAGTGAGAAAAATGCATATGAAAATCGGGATAGCAATTACGACGTTTTCCAAATATGTATTATTTTTTCGCATTTGCAGTTAATGTGCCAAATTCATAGAAACAAAAAATATCACTAAGGGCCTGACGCATAAAAGCTCATGCAAATAATTTTCTGTCACCCTTTGGAAATATAAAAAAAATGCATTTGAACATCGGGATAGTTACTACCACGTTTTTCATTTCAACATTAATGATTCTGTGATACTTACTGTTAATGTGGTAAAATCACAAAACCAAAAATCATTACCAAGGCTCTTTTATGTAATACTACACCAAATTTATTTTTTGTCACCCTTTGCAAAAGTAAGAAAAAAAAAGAATTTAAACATCGGGATAGAGCAGTTAAGAGGTTTTCCAAGAATGTATTTTTTTTCAGTCAATGTGCCACATGAAAGGCAACGGGAAACCACCTTATTTTAACCTATCGTTGCGACTACTAAGCGACTTTGCCTTCAGTCAGTGAGTGAGTGATACAGATTATTATTTTTATTATGTTTTGGAAAAATGATGAATTTAAATAAATTTAATAAACATGTTGTGTATACAAAGAAACTACCCCAATCTCGTTATAAGAATATGTTTATTATAAAAATTTGTTATAAATTAGGTTTAAAGTGCAACTTATTTTTAGTGGCATAAATCTTGGTTACATAGCATAAGAAGACTGTTTCTTATGCTTTATGCTGTACTGCATACTTGAACAATGCAACATAAAAATTATGAGAATCTAATTAATGTTAGTCACTCTAGTATAGCAGTTAGTGGCTGGTCATATTCAAATATGAAACCTAGCATTTTTTCTCAAATATTATGTATTTGTATATAAAAGCGTCGCATAGATAAAGAACGTTTGGACTTTGATATACCGCTTTTACGACGTTGATCCCAGAAAGTTTTACAGCTCTGTTTCTGTACCCTCCTTTTATACATTTTAAAGCTTTTACCTGTTCTGTCAAACATATGTTTAGAAAAAATTGAAAAGTAACTGTAGCACAGCATAATGAATCAATTATTATGCTGTGACTGTATATTAGATTTTAACGCGTTAAAAAATCTGCAACTTGAAAAATAGGAATAGAATCATATTCAATTCATTCTAAAACTATCAGAGTTGAGAGTTGTGTATGCTGTAGTATTATACACTAGGGCTTTGGTGATAGTTTTGTGATTTTATGATTTTAAATGTAAATATAAAAAAAATATTCCTGTTTAAAAAATTGCAAATGTCAAAAAATAATGCATATTGCGGAAACATCTCAATTGCTATCCGGATCTGTTTATGCATATTTTTTTACTTTTGCAAAGGGTGACAAAAAATCATTTGCATATCTTATTATACACTAGAGCCTTGGAAATCATTTTTGGTTTTTATGATTTTGACACATGCGAAAAAATAATACATATTTGGAAAACGTCTTAATTGCTATCCCGATTTTCATATGAATTTTTTTCACTTTTTCAAAAGGTGACAAAAAATAATTTGAATATCTTATTATACACTAAGACCTTGACAATCATTTTTTGTTTTTATGATTTTGGCACATCTACTGCAAATATCAAAAAATAATTCATATTTCGGAAACGTCTTAATTGCTATCCCGATCTTCATATGCATTTTGTTCGCTTTTGAAAAAGGTGACAAAAAATAATATGCATGGTTTTTCATACATAAGGGCTTAAGTAATAATTTTTTGTTTTTATGATTTTGGCACATTAACTGCAAATGCGATAAAATAATAAATATTTGGAAAACGTCTTAATTGCTATCCCGATCTTCATATGCATTTTTCTCACTTTTGCAAAGGGTGACAAAAAATAATTTGCGTATCTTATTATACACTAGGGCCTTGGTAATCATTTTTTGTTTTTATGACTTTGGCACATCTGCTGCAAATATCAAAAAATAATTCATATTTCGGAAACGTCTTAATTGCTATCCCGATCTTCATATGCATTTTTCTCTCTTTTGCAAAGGGTTACAAAATATAATTTGCAATCTTATTATACACTAGGGCCTTGGTAATCATTTTGTGTTTTTATGATTTTGGCACATCTACTGCAAATAACAAAAAATAATACATATTTTGTCTCTTCCAAAACATTATTTTTACAAACCACCTGTAGATTTTTTGCTATATTACATGAATATTAACTTATGCAATAATCATTTTTACCAGCTATTGCACGGTTGGTCCCGCTATTATACACTTGGTATACGAAATGGTCCAGCTACTTCCGCATAGGCATAAGTATATATATATATATATATATATATATATATATATATATATATATATATATATATATATATATATATATATATATATATATATATATATATATATATATATATATATATAGCCGAATAGTTTCATAACTCAATCATACTTGTACTATTTTTCAACCCAATCACACACACAATCCCTAAATATGAGACTAAAGCGTTTGTTAGCACTAGCACTTCGTAGAAGAGGGAAATTATTCAAAAAGGAAAAAGGTTTGTCCAAAATGTCTTTCGGTGTTAAAAGAAAACATAAAAAATCGAAAGGTAATAAGAAAAGCAGATTAATACGTGCTCCCAAAATTTGTGGTTTTTACCTTTATTGCTGCGCCTCCGTGGCCGTGCGGGAAAGTCGATTCAGACATTCCAATACGGACTCGGGGGACGACGGTTCGAGTCTCAGCGGCGCCGGATGATTTTTCAAAAATCACTGTCGTCGTTGAGTTCGAGCTCAAGGTGGAGGGTAGGTTAGTTTAGATGAGCAAAAAGGGTCAGCAATGGCCTAATTGCCAGTAAGCATCTTACCTTTACCTTTTTTTTTTACCTTTATTGCTACTTGCTTTGGGAGCGTTAGGTGCGTTAGCCGGAGGCAGCGTCAGTATAGCGAAAACCGTAGTTCATGCCAAGAATGCTGCGAAGGTACTACAAGAAGCAAAACGTCACAATATGGAACTTGAAAAGTTGCCAGATCATCTAAAGGTTCTGGGTTATTTTTAAAACCGTATCAAAAAAACTTCCGAAAAAGCTACCATCGCGACCTTTGACGAATGTTGATTTACTAAAGTTTGCAAACTTGTTAAAGATACAAAAATTTCGGGGAGTATACATGAGAGACAATCTACCAATCAAAATTAAAAACGAGTCCGGCATTATTAGTCTTGATAGTAAACAGGGTAGTGGAACTCACTGGACAGCATATGTAAAAAAAAACATATAAATTATTTCGATAGCTATGGAAACTTGCAACCGCCTAGCGATGTGGTTAATTATTTTTTTAGCGATGGGAATAATAACACAATTGCTTATAATTATCAAAGGGAACAAAGCCCCCATTCTTTTAGGTGTGGTCATCTGTGTTTGAAATTTCTATATAACACACAGTAATCTCTGCTGTATTGCCAGTTGTGTAATATGTCTTACGCATTTTTATTTTCGGGAAAGGAATCTGTGCTTAGCGCAGATTTTAATCCTCCAATATTTCTAGAAGACAATTCACAATATGTGATTGGTCTAACAAATTTCGAGACTTCCAATGTTATCCCTAATATTGATGAAACCAACAATAAATTTTTCTATAGCACTGAACATGTTACAATTCCAACAGGTTCTTATGAAATTTCAGATATACATCAGTATTTACAGAAAAACATGAAAAAAAGAAACTTTAGAACTCGAAGGGAATAATAATACATTAAAAACTATTTTAAAATGTAGTAAGATATTGATTTTTCAAAAGTCAATTCCATTGGTAAACTTTTAGGATTTAGTAATAAGCTTTCAAAGGCGATTTTAGTTCATGAATCAGAAAATCCAGTTGAAATTATTAAATTAATGGTTTATATATTGACTGCAACATATCTTCTGGTTCGTATAATAATGGTAAGCCGGTTCATACAATACATCAGTTTTTCCCTACTGTACCTCCTGGATATAAAATAGTGGAAACGCCTCAAAACATCATTTAATTTCCAGTTACCGTTAAGATCATTACTAATATAACCATTAAGGTACTTGATCAAGACGGAAACTTAGTAAATTTTAGGGGTGAAACGGTTACAGTAAAGGTGCATTTAAAAAATGATATATAAATGGTCGTGAGATATAATGCTTTATATCTACCCTCTTGGTTGCCAGAGTATAAAAACAGAAACATTCAGAAAAAATTCAGTATTCTAAAAAGGCCTAAGCAATTAACACCTTCCAACCGATAATTCTTAAAATCACTTGGTTTTCAAGTAAAATGAATGTTCTTGACGTTGCACGAAAAGTAGTTGTAAATGATTCTATTGTAGATTACCAGTACCATACCTACCAGGCATGTACATCTTCACAATTTGATTATAACGATGAACAGCGGATCACTGTTCAAGAACTTGATGCATATACACTTTCTTCTGACAGCTTTTTGTACATTGAAGGTAAATTAACCAAAACAGATGGTACCGAGCCAAAAAATTTGTTTTTTAACAATGCAATAGCTTTTCTTTTTAGAGAAATTCGTTATGAACTGAACGGTGTAGTAGTAGATTCCACGCGCAATGAAGGACTTGCTTCAACAATGAAAAAATATTTTTCTTTAAATTCTAACGAAAGCATAAAACTTCAAAACGCAGGTTGGTTTCCTAAAAGCGAAAAATGCACAGATGATCGTATCAAAGTCGATGCGAATGAAAATTTTAATGTTTGTATTCCATGTTCCCACTTATTGGGATTTTTCGAAGATTATCGCAAAATTATAATGAATATGAAACAAGAATTAATCCTTATTAGAAATAGTCATGATAAAGATGCTGTAATCTACATTGATGATCCTGCAGCTCCCACCACTACAGTAGATGAGCCGAAAGTTACAATTGAGAAGGTGTCCTGGAAAGCTCCCCATGTTACCGTTTCTCTCGCAGAACAGTTACAGATTTACAGACAAATTCAAAAGGGGGTGGAAATTCCATTAGCCTTTCGAAGCTGGGGGTTAATAGAATACCCAGCTCCTCTAGAAACATCTAGACATACTTGGCCAGTTAATATCACTACAAAACTCGAATCACCACGCCATATTCTTACAGGATTTCAACTGATACAAAAGGAAAGCTTTTAAAAGGTATGAGTAAATTTGATAATTGTAACCTAAGAAATTTTAGATCTTTTCTAAACACTGAAAGGTATCCTTACCAGGACCTCAACCTAAATATTCTGGAAAATAAATTCGCCTCCCTTTACGATGTGTTTTCAAAATTTCAACAATCTTATTATCAAAAAGAAAATCAACCCCTTTTTACACCAACTGAATTTGCAAAATTAGCGCCTTTAGTTCATATTGATTGCTCCCGACAAAAGGATAGCATTCAATCAGGGTCGGTTGTAGTGAGACTTGAATTCGAAACAAATGCAAACATACCACATAACACATCCGCATACTGTTTAATTTTGCATGATAAACTATTGACTTACAATCCCCTGACGAAAATCGTAACACAAATTTAATTATACTATTTAAGCTAAATGCATCCCTTCACCTATTTCAGTTTGATCACGACGTTGAGGTATAAACAACAACTCAGTGCTCATTTAAAAAAACTAAAAGAACTCAAAAAAGTTATTTTCTTTTACGGCATAAAGGAAAAAATGTATAAACGCTTTTCAAATCTGCCATTGTAAACTATGGTACTCGTAATTGATATTCAAGGTTTAAAACTGGAAAATAACTAATTTCTTCCAAAAGAACTTGCATCGTTTGATGGTTCCAAGATCTGTCACTATGTTTTTAAAGCACCATTTAGTCTGGATTATTTACCTCAAAATTTACAAGTGCAGACGAAATGGTTAAATAAACCATCATCACCGTATTGATTGGAAATCAAGTTTTACACCAGTACACAATTTTGCTGAAATAATCAAACATCTTACAAGCAACACCAACGTCGTTTGTGTGAAAGGAAAAGAGAAAGCTGATTATGTCAGAAAATATTCATCAGCCCTCGTTTTGGAATTAAATAAACAACCCACACTTCAATCATCCACACCTTCTTGCATTTATCATTTAAATAATCATTGCGTTTGCGCCCTTACTAATGTATACTTTTTATTTAATAATCATATTATGAATTAACTTTTATATTGTAAATATTTTAAAATAATAAAACTAGTTAAAATATATTAATTTTCTTTTATTTAAAAAACTATGGATAGGAATACAATGTCTAACTTAAATTTTCTACAAATTTAAAATGGAACATAATGTTCAAGTAAGTGTTCAATTTCCCCACTTTGCACATAAGCTTTATGTGAAAGAACAAAAAACTCCTTTGTACAGTTGCCACTTAAATATATGTTACACAATTCATACAAATATGAATTAGTCCAGTCATCTCCTTTAGACTCGAATTTTTCGTCACCAGCTATGTCTCTTATTTTGCACACAATTAATCGAAATTTCTCTTCTAGCTCATTACTTTCCGTTTTTTCACACTGGCATTTGCTGTTCACATTTGCCATCATACTGTTTATAATTTATCAACGTTGACGATGACTTCTTAACTACTGACACAATTCACCATTTCTTCAATATTCCCAGCTGGACTAATTCTTACACAACTACACATAAAAGCTACTTCGGTTGGCTGTTTGCACTGTTCTGCAGATATATATTTTATTCGCCTGTTACAATAGGAACAATGGGCCTTGTATCTGCTAATGGAGGTGATATTTCACGACGACACTTTTATCGCGGACACTAAACACTGCATACCTAGCATACCAAACAATCACTGCAAACTATTGAACCCATGCAAGGATCTCCTATAAAATAAAATTTGTGGCATTTTTCTTTACCTACGTCGACAGCCCCAAGGTGTGCATCCATTAATGCTACAGCTTGAATATGGCGATTTTGCAAAACACTTCCTTCATAATTTAACGCATATCGATGGCGAATATTTGCAGTGTTGCGTAAACTGTCCCAATTAATTAAAAAATTATGGCCCGACATTGTATTTCTACACACTTTAAATAAACTCGAACTCACAGACTTCTAATACTACACTGAATTACACGAGCTATCTCCCATACACATATATAATAGAAATTTCAAGGACGAATTTGTTAAAGGTTATATCTCATAATATGGCCTTGAAATATGGCCTTGGAATATGACCTTGACGTCGGCCTCGACCCTGTCCTTGGCCTTGACGATGGCCTTGACCTCACTCAGTCACTCCTCCGTGTTCCAGAACATACACTAACTACCTACTCATATCTAACATTCATCTACTCAGTGAGTGGCCAGGAACTTAAAATACTATCAAAATGTTATTCTGCGTTGATAAAATAATGTAATGTTCAGTCCTCAGTCTAATAGAGTATCAACGGTCCTGCAAATGCAAAGTAATTATATGAATGTGAAGCATTCATGAACCTACTCGAGAGTTTTATCTATTCCTTTGCAATAAAAATTATCAATTTACACAAATGAAAATAGTGAATAAAATTCCTCTATTAATTAAAGCTGTTAAACATTTAAATTATCTAAATGTCTTCATCTCACTCTTATCTGCTAGCACTTATCTGAACAAATGTGACTGCCTGTCTTGATCTTCCTCAACTTCCTCCTTAAATTAAGAATACTATTTACTGTCCATAAACGTGCCAACCCTTTTGGGACACTATACAGTCGGGAGCCCTGCTACTACGGTCAAGTGCCACTACGAATCTGAATTGCAACCACGAAATTGAACGCCCACCATAGGACTTCAGAGGCTTAAAAGCGAATATAATCATATGCTAAATCACCTGCTGCTATAAAGTCAGTACAACGACCACGATATATTCATCTATTAATTCTCCATGTAATACTTTCCAAACCACACGTAGATAAATATTTACTTTATAATCTCCAAAACTAGGGTATCTTCCACCCCACACGGCGATAACTATTAAACATTCATCCATGCACTAGGATAATTGCTCTTAATATTAAGCACGGCAATAACTATTTTCCAAACCTAGGGCAATAACTAGGCAATACCGCCCTACTCTAGGACCCTAAAAACACAAAAAACATGAATATAACTAGTGCTAAAGCGACCATATAATTACCTTATACCTCTTATCTGAGGGCAATTAAATTACTTCCAGGTTGAAATATATTTCACACGTTGACCAGTGCGCGATCTCTGTTAAAAGTTACGTGTTCGAAAACGTGGCGCACCAAGATGGCGCATTGAATCCTCGACTTGCGAGTAGTTGTGTCTTCCTTCTCCTGGACCCACACAACCATAAATCAAGTGTGGATAAATCCCTAACTCCCAGGGTAGATACGACCTACTTGTCTATCTAAATTTCCACACCTAATTATACACCAGCTCCCTTATTTCTTCCCACGCTCTTCAACCACCGGTTTTACTTCAGCCTGTCTTCACCGTCTCCCGTCACGTTCTTTTCGTCGTTCGCGGTCCTCTCTCCACAGTGCCTGTGCCGACGGCATCTCGCTCTCTCTCTCTCTCTCTCTCTGTGTGTGTGTGTGTGTTCCGCCTATTCCTTCCACATATATCCAACATTGTTCAACGCTCCCCGATAGTTTAATTCCTTACGATAGCTGTCGATATTCAGCGTCGCTTCACGGTGACGTTTCCAACTATACAGTATGCGGCAATATACAGTCTGTCCCATAAAACGCAAACAGGCAACAAGTGATCAATGTCAAGCAAGCATAAATGAAGCCATAAAAAATCATTAACGTGAGAAAGACTATTTTAAATTGATGAAAATTATAGTAAATATACCAAAAGTTATAACCAACGTTTTCATACCGTTACAAGCTACTAACTCTCCTTCTGCGACTTTCCGGCCGACCGGACGCATGCAGTCTCACTTCTCTCCACGCGCCGACTCTCAGCCGTGCTGGGACTCCCGTGCAGTGAAAACGACCTCGGTTCTCTCGCGGAGCATGTCGAGGCCTCTGCCTGGTCGACTATATTACCACCAGTCCTCTGTTCAGCGCGCCGTATCAAAATATAAAATATAAATAAAAGTGTTTGCAAATATTTAAGCCGTTGTAAATGGAGTAATTGCAGTTTATGACTGTTAATTAGGCTGGGTAATCCTTCCCGGATTATCCACTTCGTGACACCCTCCCCGTACTTACGGAAGAAAAAACGGAGTTTTTTATTAGCATGCGAACCTGGACTGCTCTCGGGTAACCCATGTACAGAATGTTAAATTACCAACATATAATAAAAAGAAAAACAAGTGGAATTTTGTTAAATATTTGGCATTAAGACCCAAATAAAAATAAAAGTTAAAACGTATATATAAAATGATATGGTTATATCTCGTCAGTTAGCTGACCCTAGAGAAAACTAGAGAAAATTAACAAAATGTCAAACGGCTAGATACTAAATTATCACTAGTGTATATTGATTTCAAAATCCTTAAACTAAACTAACCGCCTCCTACATATAACTCAACTTATTCCTGAACGCCTCACTTAGATTAAACCTCACTTGTTACGGGAAATAAATAAACAGCATAAAACATCAGATAAAAGACTCTACTTCTTAGATACTAGAGTCCACCTGAAAATTATATCAGTCCTTGATCGTTTACCTAAATTAAACTAAAATAAAGTCTCATGTGATACGACAACTTATATAAAAAAAGTCTGGACGCAGCAAGTGCGTTATGGTAGTGAATTTTCATAAAAATGTTTTTAATAGCACATATATGTGTTTTTGTTTAAGCAGGCAGGCATCAAATTTGGTTACCAGTATAACCTATATAGTAGAAACAATGTGCCATGTTTCATCAAAATAACTTTATTGCTTGACAATGTACAAAAATTTCCGAAACTAAACTTAAAGTGTTCCCAAAAAAAAAACTGGTTTCTTGGTTAATCTTATAGGTTAATAGCAAATTGAGTTATTCAAATTTGAAGCATTTAATGAAAATTCGCTACCAGAACACACTTGTTGCGTCCCGAATTTTTTTTCTTACAAACATGCATTATATTTCGATGGAAAATGAAAAAATGCAATAACATAAGGCGTGTAGAAATATTTTTTAAGATGTAGCTCAAGACAGCGTATAATTAATGTATACATTTTTTTCGTATCTTGCCTAATAACGGATATATTGAGCTTTATTGATTTTTTACGTAAATTCGACAAAAATTATATACCATTAAACTATAAACTCTAGAGCTAAGACTACTGCCAAACCATCAGAGAAAGGGTCTATTTGAAGGGAATTTTCTGGAACTATTTTAGTAAAATGAAGGACATCCATAGCTTGTATTAGTTTCAGGTTCTTTGCCTAAATGTTGCCAATTTTGTCGTTTTAAATCCCCGCTGACGTTTTGAGGAAAACCCCCTTTTTTTAAATGCCCATAATGTTTTTCTTTTAACTTACAAAGCTAAATTTTGGTGGGTAATTTATCTATAATGATATAAACCCGCGAACCAAATTTGGTTGCACTTACTTTGTTATTTCTGGAGATATAATTTTTTTTCGAAAGAAAACACAAAATTTTCCGGGAAAACCTGGGTCGATTTTCTTGGCTAACGAACTTATTCAAGCTACTCGCGAAAGGAAGGTAGTCACCAAATTAAATCAAAATCTGCCTATTCTTTTTTAAGTTATCGGTGTGATATATATATATATATATATATATATATATATATATATATATATATATATATATATATATATATATATATGTCCATAGTACACTTTGAGCACTTATACAGTTCATACACCTTATACACTTTGTATATGTTCTGGATGTGTATATCACAAAATTTAATAACGATATCGCTCTACAGTATGTAAAATGAGGATTCTTCGACCAAATCAGTTCCTGTAAATCATTGCGGAGGCACAATCACCATTTTCTGCATTTACTTACTGGATAAAATTTTACGTCGAAGATGGACGTTATGGAGACAAGTATAATTGGGAATTAATATTTTATGCTTTTCATTCCACATCAAAAAGCAAATAATGTAAAAACACCACAAAACATGTATTGACTTGCGAAATTAAATTAAAAAAACATGTGTAAGTACCTGTTTGAATGCCGAGAAATCATGAAAACTATTAGGTACACGCTTTTTTATCGTTGTTGTATGTCAGTTGTATATAAGCAATCGGTCAAAATGATTTCAACCCCATGAATTTATTGTATTGGCATTAGTGAGAGCTACAATACATTAGAGAAATAGCATTCACGCTTTGTTCTTCATATTCATAACAAGCATTATAGAAATATCCCTAAGACAACGTTATTAGATTAAATAATAACTGGATTTTCATTAGTATTTTGCTTCCAATAGTTGAAAAATCGCCAAATGAGTGATCATATAAAGACGGTTGTGTTAATAATTTTCTATTCTTTAAAGCAAGCGCGGGCAGTACGGTTAAAAATGTGTCACAACTGAGAATTAAAGCCAAAGCAAAACAGACCATGTTTATAGTCTATATTCTCACTGATTTTTTTAAAATTTTATTGTGCTATTCTGAACACCTAATTCATCATAACAGAGTTCTAGAAAACTTCGTAATAGATTTACCGAAAATAGTAATAAATTCCTGTTTTTTCCTGTTTTCATCTATCCCATTGACAGATGGCGCTGTTAGACGTCTTTAATTGGTTAGTTACTTAGTTGCCCGGTAGGATGTACGATTACAACATGACTTACGATTAGAACAAATAGTATTAACGTAAACGAATTTTAATATTCTTTGATGAGCATACAGCCGCCTGCACTGTTACGTTTTTTTGTTTGAGTTATATATTATGCACCTATAAACAGCAGATTGGCTGAGTTCAACAGGCGCCAACAGTTGAATAGTTGTGTCAACAAAATGCGTTCTCCAGTCCCGCTGTGCTTCTTTTGGAATTCAACTGTTGCCAATTTCTTAAAGCGCGGAGTGAAGCATCTATCAAGTCACTGTAGTCAGCAGATAAGCGCTTAAACACAGCTGCGGGCGCCTAGTGAACTCGGCCATTGTTAACAAACATGTTGCAATGGGAACCTGTACACAATGAAATCAACCTATAGTTATAGTTTAGTTCACTGCCTGTATATGACCAACCACTTTTTAAGTGACTTTGGACATATCACACAAAAATGTCTATTTATTACTAGAAGTTATTCCTCCTGTTATTAGCGAATTTTTGTTAAGAGAATCAGGAATTGATGAAATCGCTAGACTTATTTAGGGTAGGCATAGGTACCTATGTTATAAAATCTTTTTATGCAAAGGTGGCTAGTGGCAGTTCTTGGAAACTACAATAGGAGGCGTAAAATTTTCCCTTGAGTCATAAAACATACTATTATGGACCTCAAAATAAAATAACAATCGAGGGAACGCGAATCGTATTTGCTCGATTGCCGATTTTATGAATAATGTACATGTTTAGTTTGTTTTGAATAGCAATTAACAAGCCTATTACCCAACTTGTCCTAACCTATTATGTTTATGGCTACATTGAATTATAACTAACTTGAAACAGGGTTCCCACTCGTCTGGAAAACCGGGAAAAGTCACGGAATTTGTAGAAGAAAAATTCTTTTCAGCGAAATCAGGGAAAATTGTGAAAATATTGACTAAGAGTCGGGGAATTTTTGTCCCTGTTAGAGAAAAATTATTTATTGCCTTTTTATGATAAATAATTGAAACAATATGATTGCTTTTTGTGAAATTCTGAACCATTTACTTAATGATTTATTTTTCCACAAAACCACAATATTTGTTTTTTTTTAGTTGTGCGTTCAATGGTCGCTTTGTATTTGAAACGGGGAAGTGTTTTCCGCCATAACGCGAGGACCTACTGTATTTTGTAGTAGTGTAGCGTTGCACTTGTTGGGGGTAAATTGTAAAAGATCAAAGTCGGGAAAATATATTTTGGCATGTCAGGAAAATTAGGGAAAAGTCAGGGAAATTGATGTGCTGTTTTTAGTGGGAACCCTGTGAAAGCTCGCAGTAGCCTACTATAAGGTTTAAGAATGTTAAAAAATTAAAGAGTGAATTTTTTTTGATGTTCTTAAAATGAGTATTATTTGACCAAATCAGTTCCTATAAATCATTGTATAGATGAAAAATCACAATTTTCTGCATTTACTTACTGGATAAAATGTTATGTCGTAGAGGGAGGTTACGGAGACATGTATAAATTGTGAATTAATATTTTATACTTTTCATTCCAAAGCAAATAGCAAATAATGTGAAAACACATCAGAAAATGTATTGACTTACTAAATTTAAAAAAAAACATGTGTAAGTACCTGTTTGAATGACGAGAAAAAATGAAAACTATTAGGTATCGTTACTGTATGTCAGTAGTATGTAAGCAATCGGCCAAAATGATTTCAAGCACAAGAATTTATTTTATCATTGTCATTAGTGTACAATACAATAGAAAAATAGCATTTACGCTTTATTCTTCATATTCATAACAAGCATTATAGAAATATCCCTAAGACAACGTTAAAAGACTAAATAATAACTGGATTTTCATTAGAAATTTGCTTTCAATAGCTGAAAAATCGCCAAACGAGTGATCATCGGTTGTATTAACAATTTTCTAGACTTCGAACCAAGCGTGGGAAGTACGGTAAAAAATGTGCCTCAACTGAGAGTTAAAGCAGGCAGATCATTTTTATTGTCTATATTCTGACTCGATTTTATTATGTTATTCTAGACACCTGATTCATTATAACAGATTTCTAGAAAACTTTGCTGTAAATTTACCGAAAATATTAATAAATTCTTGTTTTAATCTATCCCATTGACAGATGGCGCTCTTTGATTGGTTAGTTCTTTGACATTCTTTGATTGGTTAGTTATTAGTTGCACGTTAGGATGTACGATTACGACATGACTTACGATTAGAACAAATAGTATTAACGTAAACGAATTTTAATAATATTTGATTAGGGTACAACCGTCTGCGTCGATATGTGTTTTTGTTTGAATTATATATTATTATACACCAATAAACGGAAGATTGGCTGAGTTCACTAGGCGCCCTCAGTTGAATAGTTGTGTCAACAAAATGCGTCACCAGTCCCGCTGTGTTTCTTTTGGAACTCAACTGTTGCCAATTTCTTAAAGCGCGGAGTGAAGAACAAACTTGACAAAATAGTGCTTGAAGTCAAGATTTCGTTCATCTGTCTCCAACCGCTGAAACGTGTCGGTAGTCAGCAGATGAGCGCTTAAACTCAGCTGCTGGCGTATATAATAAACTAGGCCCATTTTAACAAAGGTTATGTCGCAATGGGAACCTGTACACAGTGAACTCAACCTATAATTATAGTTGAGTAGTGGCATTGGTGATTGGCCATAGTGCGGAAATAGGCCGACGTTAACGAAAAAAAGTATACATAATCCCTAACCCCCCTTCCAAACTTTGCTAACTCTGGGTAATCAGAGTCATGAACTGACGTACAAAATGTTACCCTAGTGTAATTAAATAATTGAAGTTCTGCTATTTACCGTTAGATGGTGTGAAGATCATGCCATATCAAGTGTCAATTATTATTATTCTGAACTTTCACTTATAACTAACAAAATAACAAATTACTTAAATTTTAAACAAATTTGATCTGTCAATTTTTAATGTTTTTAATCTTTATGAAATTCTGATTGTAAAAATAAACCAATTATTGTCAATTTGGCGTATTAACATACATAAGCCAAAAGAAAGAAACAAAGAAGATTGTTTGCTCTGAATTTCAACTAAAATTAACATTCTAATGTTAGTCAATAGTATGGCTCATTCTACCCAATAAATCAGAGGGCGTTAATGAAATAGATTGTTTTTAGCATTGTAAGATGGGGAAGTAAAGATATAAAAAAGTAGACAATATTTTAACTGAATAAACAAATTATTAATTATCAAAATTGATCAACATGGGTAGATAATAATTTAGGAGATTGAAATTTTTTGTTTAAGTCATTGATTTTCTGAATAGATACAGATCAATTTAATCAATTTTTGTACAAACAACTTTCATTTTGGTATGCTGACACTTCAGGAAAACGAATACGTAACGGGTGTCCAAACTGAACGTTACGTGTCTCATTGAACAGTTTGGACACTTGACGTGCTTGAAGAGTGCTATACATGACAATGTCACTTCCGACACCGTGCTCAAACTGTTCAAATGTGCTCAAACTGTGCGATGTATCATATAAAATGTGTTCAAAGTGTACGATAGACATATATATATATATATATATATATATATATATATATATATATATATATATATATATATATATATATATATATATATATATATATATATATATACATATACATATACATATACATATACATATACATATACATATACATATACATATACATATACATATACATATACATATACATATACATATACATATACATATACATATACATATGAAAATTGAAACTGACCCCGGATGTGTGTTCTAGGGGGCCTAGTGAGCGCTCATTTGAAGAAAATTTTTCAAAATTCAAAAGTCGAGATCTCCTCATTAGTGAATTTTTTTAAGAAAGTTCACTAAAAAAGAAATGTACAAGACAACTGAAATTAAATTGTTGGGGAAATATATCAAAATTAAATGGTTACATCTTTCTCATCCACAGTATGTTCGTCTGGGCACCGCCTGGGCGGCGCTCTCTGGGGGTGTCTCACACATTCGCGGTTGACACTGCACTCAGTGTCTGTAGAGCGGCCGCCTTATGCAGCTGTGGTCGCCCTGGCGTGGTCCTCCCCGTCGGGTCCATGGCGCGCCGGCTGGTACCAAGCGATATTGCATGTCCTGGCAGCAGCACACGTCCCGTGAGGTGGATTCCACATTGGCTGGCTCGTCGGCTGGTGGCTCCTGGGGCTTCTGTTGGCTCGTATCAGGTTACATCGGGCTTCCAGTTGTGGAGCAGTCAGGCTGCTACTCCTTTTCTTCGTGGCTACAGCTGTTTTTCTTAGCTCTGGGCACGGCCATTCTCTAGACATAATGCTCACCTTGCCACACCGGGAACAGAACAATTTAAGCGGTCGGTTACAGCGGTAACGTATATGGACAGACTGACCACACCTACAACATAAACTCCATTCTTTAACTGTCAAGTAATCAGGGTCAACGTCCCTCTTCCAGGGGTAGCTTCTTATTGTCACCTCTCCGGGTGGTGACCAGCTATCGCGTCTTGTCTCCTGCTCTCTTTCGACTATTGGCGTTGGTTTTTTCCTTGACCAGCGGAACACACGTATTTCACGGTCGCTAGGGCCATTTGTACGAGCACCAGACTCCCTGGCCATAAACTTATCCAACGGACGGTGTTGTTGCGGTATCCCTTCACCCAGGGTGTTTGTTTCTATAGTATGCATCGAGACTGCTGGTGGGGATGGAACTGCTGAGGTCAGTATCTCTTCCTAGAGGTAACTCTGGGTGGTCTGCAAATCTATACGAAAGTCGTATTTGCCTAAGGTGTCCATTTCCAGTACGATGTCTACCGGGAGGTGTGGCAGATATAATCGATCAGCCTGTATCCTCTTACTACCTGACTCCAATTGCGTCAGATACATTTGTTGTACGGGAACCAGCCTTCCATCACCGATGAGGGTATTTGCCCCTGGTAAGGGAGTGGCTCGCACATATTGTGCGTCGATTTCTTCCAGTGCGGTCTTGTTTAAAAAGGAACGGGTTGCCCCTGTATCTAACAGGCTATTGAAATACCTCTGGCCGATTCTTGTCTTTATTACGGGTCGGTTGTCGATTCGAGTTTGTCTGCCAATAGCCGAGACGTCTGAAAGCGCGGTCATAGGCGAGGCTGAAGGTGAGGGGCGACTCTTCGCGGAGAATGTGGCATGCCAACTTTTCTGTCGCCCTGAAGGAGGCTTTAGTGTGTCCGCCTTTGTCACCTTCAGCTCTTCTAACATTGACTCAATTTTCTTAGCCTTTTCTATGAACATTCTGCTGTCCGGCATGTCGCAATTCCAGAGCATTTGACAAAGTTCAGGACGTAGATTTCTCTGTAACCAGGTCAATTATTGCTGCCTGGTAATGTTTCCACGTCTACGGATAAGCGTCTGTAGCTCAGTGACGTAGGGAAAGTATACGGACTCGCCGGGTCTGTGCCACCGACGACTTATTTTAGCTTCCAGATCCCTGAAGTAATTCACGGGATAATAGAAGCGCTTGAAGTCGTTAATGAAGTCTTCTACTAGTCATATTAGTCTTCCCTAAGTGGGGAATTTCCGGGATAACTTTGGGGACACGGCTTTCCTGCGGGATCATGCTCGGAAGTCAGCGCCGATAAAGTTTTTTCTTCAGAGAGTCGGCGCGCTCTCTCGGGTTTCTCACCCCCTTCCCAAGCCACCGTCGAAGACCTCAAGCCCAGGGTAGACTCCAGTGGAGACAGGGTCCTCCTAAGTGAATACGAAGTCGCACGGAACTTCTGGTTATGGTCTTGTTTAGAGATTTAGTGTTACAGCTTGTTTGGGTGGATACTATGGAGTGATTAAATGAAATGCGGAATAAGTTAAAAGAGGATCTATTTACAAACTATTTACAAAATAAAACAAAGAGATTCCTTTTACTAGAAATTATGTACAAATCAGTTATGGGGAACCAGAGGCAGAGGCGGTTATGTTACTTTAGCAAATATATTCACGGATGATACAAAGGGTGGGTCACGCGACAACGCCTTCAACGGCTGGTGTTTCGATACGCAGTGCAGGGTGGCAAGAAAGTCAATTAAAGGAAGTTTGTCCCAATAGCAGCGGGATGCACCCGGATAGACCAGGTACCGCCTGGCTGGTAGATATCCCCGCTCCGATTCCTTCCCGGAGACACAGAGGAGGCCACACGGGAGACTGCTTTTAACTAGAGCCGATGATGCAATCACCACGACGGCCTCGACACACAACTTCTCGCTTAATCACTTACCCTTGCGATCCCGGGGGAACCGTAACTCTGGAATGCAGTTCCCCAGTTCTCCAGGCCTGCCCATAAGCGCCGACATACGTCAGATACCTGGGCCTAATGAAATCAAACAAAGCCACTTGGCTATTATCACAGCTGCCGCTCCGCAACCTGGTGCACCAGGTATATGGGATTAGGTGGTCTGTTTGTGTTGGTTTTCTATATATGTCGAATTCAATTAAGTTGCCTTTTCTTGTTAACTTCAGATTCAGAAAACTGATGGACATGTTCTCTTCAAGTTCCATTGTGAAGTTAATATTGTCATGTAGATCGTTCAACCAACCGAGAAACAGGTGAAGCTGCTCTAAGGTACCCGACCACAACACCAACACGTCATCCACATACCGTGTCCAGGACGAAATGACGTCCCTATATGGATTTAAATTATTGAAAACAAGTTATTTCTTAAAGAACGCCATGAAAACCTCTGCACACAAGGGAGACAGTGGGTTACAAATAGGAAGACCGTCTTTTAGGACATAAATTCTGTCATTAAACGAAAAGAAATTCTGTGCCAAGCATACCTTGACTAGGGCGTTGAACGCGCCCTGTACTTCACGATTGAGTGAAGACGAAGCAAGGAGATTTCTCAATGGAAGAAGTGTCTGATTGACCGGGACACTGGTAAACAAATTGGAAACGTCTAAAGACACCAAGATCGTACCACCATCCACTGGTACTCCTCGAAGCCTCTCTACTAATGCAACTGAGTTCTTTATCGAGTAAAGGGAACCCTAAATCCACTCTAGACATCAGGAAAGACGAAAGGAAACCAGACAACCTGTACGTGAGATAACCCATGAACGAAACGACCGGTCTAATGGGACAACCTTCTTTGTGTATTTTTGATAAACCATAAAGACGAGGAACAATGTGATTCATTGGATATAAATGTTTGTAATTTTCTGACAGAACAGGTGCAAGTCGATCGAACGCTTTCTTAAACTTTGAAACGAAAGAAGGCAAGGGATTAAAATTTACTGGTAAGATTCCATTGTCATTAAAGAAACTGACGACCTTCGAGAAGTAGTCATTCTTATTCAGAATAACTACACAACGCCCCTTGTCTGCCTTAGACAGACACAAGTCATTGTCCCTGATAACTCTTTTCAATAGCGAAATGACTGAGCCGTATGGGTTAAGTCCAATCGAATTGGCTCTGAACTTGGAAATTACATTGTGGATCAAACCACGTAACAAATCTGCATTATCAACCCTGAACCTCCTCAAAAAAACTTACGTATCCCTAACCGTGTCAAATATGAAGGATTTAATATTTGGTGGGATTGCGAACTTTAGTCCCTGCCTCAACACGCTGACATGAGAGGTGTCGAATTGATCGAATGATGACAGCTTTTTTAAATCTTTCATGAAATACATGATTGCTGATTTTTAAAGTTCTAGGGTGTGAAGAATCCTCTCTCATCCTTTGTAAATGAGCAATCTTTCGATTGAGTGAATTTCTCTTATAAAATTGGAAAGATAATAAATGTTCATGATTAATTCTCATAAAAGTGTCGTACTTGAGCATGTACAACCTACCTGTTAGCACATCGTGCACTATCTTCACCCTAAGGTCGACCTCCTCTTTCTTTGAGTATGCTATGCGTAACTCCCTCAGTACAGATCTCTTAAATTTCCTTGAAAGCGCTTCAAAAGAACTTGGGACTGTCTTGTTGATCATATTGCAGATGAACCTAGGACACAACTCCCTCCTGATGCAGGTCGTCAGGAACCAAATTCTGAGAGACAATCCGACTGAAGGCCTCGACAACCTTCCATAAGTTTTGGTGACGTCAGCCAGTCTCGCTGAGATGATATTATTTCTATACGTCATAACGTCTGGGTTTGACATGGTTAAAGAAAATTAAAGGCTTTTACTACCAGACAAACTAATTTATTCTCAAAACCCTACGCGTTTCAAAACATTAACGTGCCAACTTTAGGGGTTTAGACCTATAATGTAAAAAGGTGGTTGTTAGAAACTATGTTTCTGGTAGGTCTAACATGCGAGTGACTAACACCGCAACTACAGAAAGAATACAAAGTCTAGCAAAGCTAAATGTCGAATACAGATTAGCCCTAACGGCCATGCAATGTTTAAACTGACATTAGTGTCAGGAGTTATAAAACATCTCTATAAAAACGTACAATTTAAGATTTAAAAAACTTAAAACGGGACTTGGGTCCCACAAATATGAACAACACTCTTATGGAGTCACAATCAATAAGTTAAATTCAAACTAGTCAAATTATCTAAAAAGCTACAGACAGGCACAAACATAAAAGCAAAGCAGGCTGCACACAAAAGAGCCGTCAGCTCTTGAGAGAGACAAGTTCCAATCTCACGCCAGCCCAATCAGAGAGTCCCTCATACTTTCCTCTTACATACTGTGGACCAATCACTGCTGCAGTCTCTCGTGTCTTAAAGAGATGTAATGTCAAGTTCGCATACAGTTCGAGAGATACTGTTAAGAAGATTCTGGTTCATAATAAGGATTCTATTCCTCACCTCAAGAAGTCGGGGGTATATTGTCTCACCTGTGGGGACCCCCAATGTAACACTGTTTATATAGGAAGAACGGGAAGGTCACTGGGTACCAGGGTCTCTGAACATCTTAAAAGCAGAAATAATGTCGATAATACCACTTCTGTCTTTGGGTGCCACGTCAGAGATAGCGGCCACACCTTTGACAAGAAGAACGACGCTAGAATCCTTCACCCATCTAGTTTTGGTATGGAACAGTTTGTCCTGGAGGAAATGGAGATCTACAAGTAAATAAATGGCTCCAATAATAATGTTCTTAATGTTTCAAACACTAGCAACATGAACTTTCCTTCCATTTACAGAAACCTTTTTGCATAAACTTTCAATGGTAGTGCTCTAGCTCTACATAATAAAAGTGCTTCCTTTGGTACCAAGTTCAAGAATAACCTTCTTTTCACATACAGAAAATCCTGACTGAATAGACTTTCATTTGCAGAAACCTGAATGGAACTTTCAATAGTAGTGCTCCGAATGACGTGTGATCGATTCCGGCCATAGAGCAAAGATCGGCTGTTTCTTTGGTTCTCTCTCCGCGCCGTTGACATTTTCTCTGCCGGCCGTAGTTCACCTGTCACTTCTGGTTGTTATGTCACTTGTCACTTTCAGTTTGCATTTCTTGAGTTAAAGCCAAACTTTGACAACATTTCATACAGCATCTTTCTGGAATTGAGACAGGAAATTTGTACCATATATATATATATATATATATATATATATATATATATATATATATATATATATATATATATATATATATATATATATATATATATATATATATATATATATATATATATGATATTTATGTCTCGGCAGGTATATTCTTTCTGCAAATTGCTTGGATAAGTTCATTCACCAGGTAAATTGGACCTCGTTTTTTCGGAAAAATATAAAGTTATAAGAATGAAATTTGGTACATAGGTTTCTAGTATAAAGATTATAATCACCGCGAATTTGATGTTTTTGAGTAAAAGATCAATTAACTTATTCAAGCTTATTTTTTTACTAAAAATTAGCTGCCAGAAGAATACCAAATTTAGTATTTTAAAACCAGCAAAAACTAAAAGGCATCAGATCATAGACTAGTCACAAAAATCGTTGATAAGTTTTACATTTGGCAACATTGCACAAACGTGTTATGTTTTTTAGAAATCAAAGTCAGGCTCATAGACTTATTTACTATGTCATTCGTCGGAGTAATGTTTTGGAAGACGATTCGGCCTAGAAAGTCAAGTAGCATAGGTACAAAGACGCACGAAATTTAAATTCAGATTATTCAAGGGATGTGATTTCTTTTTCTTTGAAAATAGAAAATAAATCAAATAAATGCACGAGCAAGTCTAAAACAAGAACAATGTTTCGCCTGGAGTTGTACTGACATTACGCTGAAGTTTTTTCTTATACCTAAGTAAATCATTAACTAGTTACTTAATGTTACATTTAATTTTCTTTAAAAGGTTATTTTCGATTTTGAGCCCTAACCCGTGAAAATAGACAGTGTTCACAAATATTTCTAGTAAGCCCTCAAAATGTGGAAACAAATTGCGAACTTTTTATAGGCCCACTCTAACGATCTAAATGTACTTTGGAATTTGGTAAAGATAATAATTTGATACCTAGTTGTGCATTACAGATGTCTGACATTAAAGATAATTTACCTACATTTTCACAACAAAATAACTTTGACATTGTTTAATAGTTGTTTCTATGATATAAGTACCTACCTACCTCAGTGGCGCACCGAGAAAAATCCTCTAGGGGAGGGTTCACCTAGAGCTCATAGTTTTAAATTCTAATAATAGGTTTCAAATGCAATGTTAATAAAAAAGTATAAATAACTCAAAACATTTTATCAAGGATATACAATAATTCACAATATTATAAAGAAATATTCAAACGACGTGGTTTCAGGGCTAATTCGTCTAATACTTTCTCTTCTGTGACCTGACAATTGGGGTGATACAAACATCAATGCTAAGCCATTTAGTCGTTCTTCGCCGGTGGAATTTCTTAGATAATTCTTAAGAAGTTTTAGCGAAGAAAATAACCGTTCACATGTGCATGTGGTTACAGGCAACGCAGCCATTACGGTTAGTAGATCATGAATTATTGGAAACAAGTTCTTATTACATGCTGATATAGCATGAATAGCACTTTGTGGACTGGGCTCTGAATCTTTTAGGTATTGCTTCCAGAGTATAATTTCTCCTTTTAGGTTGAAGTCGTCAAACCCATAAAAAGCTGCCAGGGTTTGTATATTTGCCTCATCTACACCAGAATCAGTTTCTGTAGTCAACAAGTACTGAAATGGTCTAAGAATGTCTCTATGGGCCAAAAATCTGTCATTGATAGCCTGTATAGTTTCATCAAAAAATGGGATGAATACTGACCTTCTATAATATTCTTCTGGTGTCGAAGCAGGCAGATTATTCCGCTTTGTTTGATAGCCAACCAGCATTGGAAGAGATATACTTATGTTTACTCCGTTGCAAAAATTTGAAACTTCTTGAAATAATTTTAGCAACTATTTCATCTGCCCTCTCCCTCATTTGCTCTGATGATTTTTTTGTGTTATCTGCAGAGTCGACTGCTAAACGCAAATCAATATTTTCTGTTTGAAGATACTTACTAAGCGGCAAAGTAGCTTCAAATACCGAGTTGATTACATGAACACTTACTAGAAAATCACATTTGCAAATGGCAGACATCAGCAACTGAGCATCAGTAGCAGTTTTTTTTCCGCCCATATGGTGATTTCATTCAGTGCATTAATTATCACAGGAAGCAAAGCAATAAATGCACGAACAGAGTCAAGTCTTTGAATCCATCGTGTTGCGCATAGTCTTTTCAATTTTTCAATTTTTGGCTTTTCTCCCAACTTATCTATTTGATTATCTATGACGTTCTGCCTTTTAGAATAATTGAAAAAGTTGTAAGTTGTTTCTATAGTGCCCATACAATTTCTTATAACTGGTACTGAACACCCTTCATATATTGCAAGACTGAAGCAATGGGAGTAACAATGAACATATATGGCTTTAGGGTATTCTTGACGAATCTTGGTTTGAATACCTTTTATGACCGCTCATGGAACTGGCACCGTCGTACCCTTGGCCAACTAAGTGGGTCACCTTTTAATACTAACTCTCTTATGAACGAACAAATGGAATTAGCTAATCCTGCTTCAGTAGCGCCAGAGACAGGAATAAACTGTAAAAATTCTTCATGTACTGTATTGTCTGCAACAGATCTTACGCAAATTGAAAGTTGAAATTGTACCCTCAATGTCGGTAGTTTCATCGCACAAGCTAGATAAAAAATTGGCTCTTTTATTTTTTCCACTAGCTTTCTCAAAATGATAGTGTTGAATGCCGAAATGATTTCATTTTGAATTCGCCAACTGATGTAAGTCGCATTAGCTCCGGCAGACTTCAAATGTTTTGACAAAATCATATCTCCCGATTCAACTCTGAACTTTAAAAGAGATCTGAAGTTTCCTTCACCTTTTTGCGGTGGTTCATCTAAATTAAAAGGCCCAAAATCCCGATGCCCTCTGAAAGACTAACCCATTCTGGCAAGGAAAATAGCGGTCTTAATTATGGGTTTCAGATATTCTCTATTATTCAATATTTGAGACTTTCTTCCACTGTCGAGCATTAACCGAACATTCTCTGATTTTCCTGTGTACGTTGCAAGAAAATTGCCTGCTCTTTCTAAACACTTTTTATGGTAAAGAGTTTCAGAATGTTTTTTAAATTCTTCCTTCGCATCTTTCCATCTACGAAACGGCGTTTTAATCAATTTACCTGTAGTTAACCCCTGCTGCCCCACATAAGTGCAAAATAACCCACAAAATTTACAAAATGCAGAATCTTTAGAAGGAGAATATACAATCAAATTCCAATCAGTCATCCACTTGATCTGAAGCCTCAAGTTTCTAGGAGCAGATGGTGGAAACTTGAATTTGAAATCGGGTATCCAGGGATTTTCTAATAGCATTTTCTTGGTCTTATCATTTACCTGCAATGAAATAAATGTTCCAGTCGAAACAAAGCAACAAATTAGCATGATTAAATGCTAACTCGAAGTTTATTTATTACAAGTTCTTTTTTTTAACTTAGTTCTTGCGCCCCGGACGACCGTCCGGGTCACCCCATCCTAAAGTCGGCCCTGGGAAATGGCGCAACAATACATTAAATAGCTTTACATGATACGATTTTTTATGCTAATATCAAGGATTAAAAAAAAATAGAAATATTCTTAAGCTTTATATTCATGTTAAATTTGCTCACCGATTTGCCAACGTAAAGTCCAAAATCATTGCTATATTTAACTTCAGACTTTTCGGAGCATTCTACACTGGATGTGGAAGCTACTCCTTCTCTTGTGGCTTCCTAAAAATAGAAACCGAAAGAATATAGAACACATTATAACAAAAACGTAAAATAAATTTGCGCGCAAAAAAATGTTAAAATTATTAGCTTTAGTAACTTACTCTCTTTTGAAGACTGAAGTGAATGACCACTTGTCAATTCTGAGTCCAGTCTTGGTCTTTTTATGGCAAATCTATCCATAACAGCAGCAATCGAATTTGCAATGTTAAAATAAAACAAAATCAGAATATATATATATATATATATATATATATATATATATATATATATATATATATATATATATATATATATATATGTATGTATGTATCCAAGCGATAACTCAAAAAATAAATTACCCGATTTCGATGAAACTCGGCAAGTGCCTTTCTTTTACTAATGGCTTGGATGAGTTCGTTAGCCAGGAAAATCGGACAAGGTTTTTCGGGAAAATTTTGAGTTTTCTTTCAAAAAAAAATTTTTCTCCGAAAATCACAGTTATTTTAATGTCATTTGGTGGATATGTTGCCTTGGGAGAGGCCTTGCTACCAAAATTCAACTTTATAAGTTTATAGAAAATTGAGTTATCCAAGTTTGAGGCATTTAATAAAAATTCACTACCATAACGCACTTGCTGCGTCCCTAACTTTTTTCCTTTAACTTAGAGATCTACATTTTAGTACGGAGTATACTTTTTAACATAACCCTGCGTATCAAGTTTGATTGCCACAGCTTTGTTATTTCCGGAGTTAAAAAAATTCCGAAAGGAAATCCAAAATTTTATAAGAAAAAGTGGTTCGATTTTGCTGGATAATGAATGTATCCAAGCCACTTGCAAAAGGAACGCACTCACTAAATTTGATTAAAATCGGCCCATTATTTTTTGAGTTATCGGTGTGATATATATATATATATATATATATATATATATATATATATATATATATATATATATATATATATATATATATATATATATATATATATATATATATATATATATATATATATATATATATATATATATATATATATATATATATATATATATATATATATGTGTGTGTGTGTGTGTGTGTGTACATATAAAAATTGAAACTGACCCCGGATATCTGTTCTGTGGAGCCTAGTTGGGGCTCATTTGAGGAATTTTTTCTACGAAAATTCACTAAAACACTCCATTGCGTATTTATTTGCTCGCGAAAATGTGGATCTTTGGTATTATAGTAGTAAAAAAAAATTACTGCGTCCTGACCTAACTTTCTATGCCTATAAAAAAAATGGTTTCGTGTGGGACTTTTTTTATCTGAAAGAAAGCAAATTTGTCAAAAAGTTTACTGGTACATGTATTTTCTATTTATTAATCTAAGGGTACACTATAAATGATTATTACATCAAGTTAAGTAGATCAGTAGAAATGGGATTCGAAGAGATATAACATTTTCCATTTGGATATGTTTCATATTATGTCCTTGAAGAAATCGGAAAAAATTCTTCAACTGACTGATATGATCAGAAAGTTCTGATCATTTGTGATTCGCTTAATAATATATAAGTTAATTAATTATTATTTTTTGGATTTACCATTACTAATCCTGGTCGTTTCTATACCGTTTGGCAAGCCCATACGATACGCCATGGCGTGATCTCGCTTGCGATCCACCGCGAAAAGTGGTAACACTTTCATCCAGCGGGTTATCCGTCTACTCTCTTATATGTCATTGTTCCTAACCTTCTCAAATACAACTCTAACAAGTGATTTAGTTAATACATCAGCTTCTTGTTTTTCACTACAAACATACTCTAATTTAACAAGTTCCTTCTTTACAATATCCAATACAACATTGTGACGAACATCAACATGTTTAAGTCTTGTATAATCTTTTGTTTGATTCAACAAATGTATACAACTCTGATTATCTTCAAAGATTTTTGTGGGTATCCCATTAATTTCACTAAGATCATTCAAGAGCTTTTGAAGCCACAAACACTCACTTATAGTTACACTCACAGCTATGTATTCTGCCTCGGTGGATGAAAGAGCAACACACCCTTGCTTTCTCGACCCCCAGTGAACCGTGCAGTTATATACTTTGAACACAAATCCACTGGTTGATTTCCTATCACTGATATCAACTGCCCAGTCTGCGTCTGAGAATTCCAGCAACACTTCTTGATCCTTTCCACTTTTATATACTAATTTAAAATTTATTGTATGTTTTAGGTACCTAGTGACTCTTTTCAGGTGATTCCAGTGTTCACTAGTTGGATCCGATTGAAATCTGCTAAAGTAATTTACAGCATAACAGATATCTAACCTTGTCGTTACAGTTAGATACATGAGACATCCCACCAATTTTCTGTATGGTTTAATATTCAAAACTTTCTTCGATTCAGCACCAAATTTTAAATTCTTTTCCATTGGCTTAGACACATACTTACATTCTGACATATTCAACTTTTGTATTAGTTTATCAATATATGAAGTTTGACTCAATGACAGCATTTTGTTTTAAATGTCACGCTCAAGGTTTATACCTAAAAAAATATTTCACTTCCTGTAAATCCTTCATTTCGAATTCTGAAGTTAAACACAACTTGAGAGTGTCCAAATTTTTCATGCTATCACTTATGATTAATAAATCGTCCACATAGATTAACACATACATTATACTGTTTCCAGTTCTTCTTGTAAACAAACACTTGTCACTCACTTTTAATGAAATCCATTTTAGCCATGAATTTATTAAATTTCTCATACCACTCTCTTGATTGACTGTTTTAATCCATACAATGTTTTACTTACTTTGCAAACTTTGTTTCCAGTTTGAAAACCAGGTGGTTGTTTCATAAAGATGACTTCTTTTAATTCTCCATTTAAGAAAGCTGTTTTAAAGCCCATTTGATGAATATAATATTTCTTCAAGAGTGTTCTTAGTGTTACTAGTTTTGCAACTGGTGAAAATGTTTCTATAAAATCTAAACCTTCTTTCTGCGAGCAACCTTTTGCAACTAACCTCGCTTTGTATCTAACAATATTACCATTTTCATCCCGTTTAATGTTGAAAACCCATTTGCAATCAATTGGCTTCCTGTCCTTAGGTAATTCCACCAAAGACCAAGTTTTGGTTTTATGTAATGTATTCATTTCTTCTTCGACTGCTCCTTTCCACATGTCACAGTCAGGAAACGTTTCAATTTCCTCAACATAACATGGAATTTTCTCACTTTCAACAAATGACTGAATTCAATGCGAAAACAGTGTACGACATGTCATAATCATTTTGCCAAACAGGTGGCTTCCTTACTCGTGTATTTTTATCCATCATTACATGATCAGTATGTTCTTCTAATTCGTCTTTTGACACTGGGTCATTTTCTACAATACTTTCATGTCCCAAGTTTTCTACAGCAAGCTCATTATACTGGATTTCCCCATAAACTCATTTCATATTCTTATAGGTTGATGCTTCATCAAAAACTACATTTCTTCCAACTGTAACAATACCATTTTCTGGATTCCACAGTCTATATCCATTAGGACAGTATCCTACCATAATAAGTTTTTGAGATTTAACATCCAGTTTGCTTCTCTTATAAACAGGAACATGCAAATATGCAACCGATCCAAAAAACTTTAATTTACTATCTGGTCTTCTCAAATACCATTTTTCTGCCGGTGTTATGTTTTTGTTTATGCAGGAGGCTCTGGTTGGGCTCCTATTTGTGAGGTAGGCTGCTGTTCTAATGGATTTTCCCCACAGATTCTTAGGCATACCTGCATCAATTATCATAGCCCTAGATTTTTCCAGAAGTGTCCAGTTGAACCTTTCCGAAACACCATTCTGCTGTGGACTGAAAGGCATACTATATTCCATTCTGATTCCATTTTTCTTACAAAACTGTCTGAACTCATTCGAAGTATATTCACCACCATTATCCACACGTAGTTTAGAAATACACATTCCAAATTGATTTTCCACTTATGCTTTATATTCCTTAAATATTTCAAATACCTCACTTTTTCTTTTCATCAGATAAACACTCACAAAATAGGTAAAGTCATCAATTAATGTAACAAAGTATTTATTCCCGTCCCAGGTATGTGGTGTCATTGGTCCACAAACATGCAAGTGAATTAATTCAAGGGTTCTGCTGGACTTTACTTCATTGAAAGGTTGATATGGCAACTGGGTCTGTTTTGCTTGTACACAACTCTCGCAAAACTGTAATTCATTGCTATATGTCGCAGGTTTACCACTAATCATATACTTATTAAAGAGTTCCAGTAAAGACGTCTTACTCAAATGACCAAATCTACGATGCCAAATTTGCAAGTTATTTTCCACTGCAATATTTGCATATATCAGTGTATGCAACACAAAACTCATCTCATAAAGTTTCTCTTTTCTTACAGCTTTAGCAACAGTCTTGTTTCCAGACAAAATTAATGCACAGCCTTCTTAGAACACAATTGTAAGGCCATTTTGTTCCAGTTTAGTAACAGACATTAAATTACATTTTAAGTTTGGAACATAAAGTACATTGTTTACCTTGATTATACTTCCATTACTTAACATCTTTATATTTCCTTTCTTGAAAGACGACAAGTTCTCTCCGTTCTTCGCTACAGCTATTTCCACAGAACAGGTAAATCATCCAACTCAGTAAAGTATTTTGTTACATTTACCATATGTTCAGATGCATCTGAATCCAAATATCATTCGATAGAATGTTCATGTAGCTCTGTATTATTATCACTGTTTGCAATGAAACATATTTCACTATCTTCCCTTTCACACAAATTTTCTGATGGATTCCTCCACTTATCTTGCTTAAATTTGTTGACCTTACATTTACTTCGCGTATGACCGACTTTTTCACGCCTATAGCACTTAAACTTGAATTCCCTTGCAGCAAATGCGGTTGGTGTCGGTACAATACCAGGTTTAACTTCACCCAAATTCTTCCTCTTATTGTATTCGTCCAGTAACCTTGTCTTAACAAAGTCAACCGTTAAGTTGTCTTGATCCAATGTTTCCAGTGCAGTCACCACTGCATCATAAGACTTCGGTAGGCTTAACAAAAGATGACAGACTACATCAAGCTTACCAATATTTGTACCAGACTCTTTCAACTGTCTAATACATTTATCAAAATTCAACAGATAAATATTCATGTACTCCGATACGTCGTACTTGGTAGACAATAATTTTTTCCGAATGTACAGCTGATTTGCTAGGCCTTTCAGTTCAAAAATTTTCTTCAACGTGTCAAATATTTCTTTCGCCGATGACTTATGTTCCAACTGATTATCACAAATGTGGCTGATAATCATTGATTTACATTTCTTTTCGCCTTTCCTCAATTCGTCCTTTATTTTCCCATCTGATTCACTGGAAAGCAGGGTTGACAGGTCAGATTCAATGAATTTCTGCAAGTCATATTGTTCCAATATGGCACTCAACCTGTACTTCCAAGTACCAAAATTGTTTCCATCAAATAGTGCTAATTTATACCTTTCTTCCTCCATTCTGTACTGGGCCCATTACCCTGTTGTATATTTTCCGTGAATAAAGGAGTGCACTTATTTGATGTTAAATAATAGCTTTATTTTATAAGAAACCAAACAACTATATAACGACACAACACGTTATTCATACATTTTACATCCATCAACCAAGATATATATATATATATATATATATATATATATATATATATATATATATATATATATATATACTCACAAATATGACACTACAACTGCTGAAATAAAGGACCTACTATTTATTATTATTATTGAATTGACGTGACAACTGACACAATACTCAACACATCTTACAATAAATGTTATTGTAATAAAAAGGTACCCAGCATGGCTTAACCGAAATATAACGCGAGAATTGAAACAGCCGAGACGTCTGTTGTGTAGAATATATCAGCCAATAAAACCTTACGGATCGCTTCGCGCGAATTTCAAAAGGAAGTATGAGTCCAGCTATCTCATAAGTTTTGTAACTGACGAGGCAAGTTCATTAAACAACTGTTTTCTGCCTGTGCGTTTAATTTGTAGATTTTTTTAAAGTTGGTTTGTGTGTTAGTTGTTAGTGTAATAGAAACACGTATCAGCGTAATGCGTTTTTATTTACCACATTTGCCAAGTAAAGCATAAGAATATGATGACGTTCTGCAAAGTGACTGTGGCGAAAAGAGTAGGTAGGTCAGTGGCGCACCGTGGGGAGGGGTTTTTGGGGTTAAACCCTCCCTCCCCAGAGCGGAACCATCATATTTAATGATATATCGATATATTAATATATTATCCATATTTTAATTTGATCTTTATACCCGAAAAAAAATTATTCACAAAATATTAAAGAACGGTAATTGTGTGTTTTTTTTGCTGATTTAAACTTCGTTTGATCCCGTTGCTGATGTGAAGAGTCGCGAGAGTGCTAACTGTGGTAAGTGTGAGCGTGTAATGTTTTCGGCCACGACGGGTGAGTTCTTTGTGGTTAAATCGTGGGCCAGTTCATTCATTTGATGGGTGGGACGCATGCCTAAAAACAGAAACCGAAGTCAAACATTAGATCTTTCTGGTAGACATCTGGCGACTGGCGAGTGTTATATCTTTGTGTAATATTTATTATTTAAGTTGTAGTGGAAAGCAGAAAGTTTTGTTTTATTTTAACATTGCAAATTCGATTGCTGCTGTTATGGATAGATTTGCCATAAAAAGACCAAGACTGGACTCAGAATTGACAAGTGGTCATTCACTTCAGTCTTCAAAAGAGAGTAAGTTACTAAAGCTAATAATTTTAACATTTTTTTGCGCGCAAATTTATTTTACGTTTTTGTTATAATGTGTTCTATATTCTTTCGGTTTCTATTTTTAGGAAGCCACAAGAGAAGGAGTAGCTTCCACATCCAGTGTAGAATGCACCGAAAAGTCTGAAGTTAAATATAGCAATGATTTTGGACTTTACGTTGGCAAATCGGTGAGCAAATTTAACATGAATATAAAGCTTAAGAATATTTCTATTATTTTTTTTTATCCTTGATATTAGCAAAAAAAATCGTATCATGTAAAACTATTTAATGTATTGTTGCGCCATTTCCCAGGGCCGACTTTAGGATGGGGTGACCCGGACGGTCGTCCGGGGCGCAAGAACTAAGTAAAAAAAAAGAACTTGTAATAAATAAACTTCGAGTTAGCATTTAATCATGCTAATTTGTTGCTTTGTTTCGACTGGAACATTTATTTCATTGCAGGTAAATGATGAGACCAAGAAAATGCTATTAGAAAATCCCTGGATACCCGATTTCAAATTCAAGTTTCCACCATCTGCTCCTAGAAACTTGAGGCTTCAGATCAAGTGGATGACTGATTGGAATTGGATTGTATATTCTCCTTCTAAAGATTCTGCATTTTGTAAATTTTGTGGGTTATTTTGCACTTATGTGGGGCAGCAGGGGTTAACTGCAGGTAAATTGATTAAAACGCCGTTTCGTAGATGGAAAGATGCGAAGGAAGAATTTAAAAAACATTCTGAAACTCTTTACCATAAAAAGTGTTTAGAAAGAGCAGGCAATTTTCTTGCAACGTACACAGGAAAATCAGAGAATGTTCGGTTAATGCTCGACAGTGGAAGAAAGTCTCAAATATTGAATAATAGAGAATATCTGAAACCCATAATTAAGACCGCTATTTTCCTTGCCAGAATGGGTTAGTCTTTCAGAGGGCATCGGGATTTTGGGCCTTTTAATTTAGATGAACCACCGCAAAAAGGTGAAAGAAACTTCAGATCTCTTTTAAAGTTCAGAGTTGAATCGGAAGATATGATTTTGTCAAAACATTTGAAGTCTGCCAGAGCTAATGCGACTTACATCAGTTGGCGAATTCAAAATGAAATCATTTCGGCATTCAACACTATCATTTTGAGAAAGCTAGTGGAAAAAATAAAAGAGCCAATTTTTTATCTAGCTTGTGCGATGAAACTACCGACATTGAGGGTACAATTTCAACTTTCATTTTGCGTAAGATCTGTTGCAGACAATACAGTACATGAAGAATTTTTACAGTTTATTCCTGTCTCTGGCGCTACTGAAGCAGGATTAGCTAATTCCATTTGTTCGTTCATAAGAGAGTTAGTATTAAAAGGTGACCCACTTAGTTGGCCAAGGGTACGACGGTGCCAGTTCCATGAGCGGTCATAAAAGGTATTCAAACCAAGATTCGTCAAGAATACCCTAAAGCCATATATGTTCATTGTTACTCCCATTGCTTCAGTCTTGCAATATATGAAGGGTGTTCAGTACCAGTTATAAGAAATTGTATGGGCACTATAGAAACAACTTACAACTTTTTCAATTATCCTAAAAGGCAGCACGTCATAGATAATCAAATAGATAAGTTGGGAGAAAAGCCAAAAATTGAAAAATTGAAAAGACTATGCGCAACACGATGGATTCAAAGAATGGAATCAGAAAATTTGTGTGAAAGGGAAGATAGTGAAATATGTTTCATTGCAAACAGTGATAATAATACAGAGCTACATGAACATTCTATCGAATGATATTTGGATTCAGATGCATCTGAACATATGGTAAATGTAACAAAATACTTTACTGAGTTAGATGATTTACCTGTTCCTGTGGAAATAGCTGTAGCGAAGAACGGAGAGAACTTGTCGTCTTTCAAGAAAGGAAATATAAAGATGTTAAGTAATGGAAGTATAATCAAGGTAAACAATGTACTTTATGTTCCAAACTTAAAATGTAATCTAATGTCTGTTACTAAACTGGAACAAAACGGCCTTACAATTGTGTTCTAAGAAGGCTGTGCATTAATTTTGTCTGGAAACAAGACTGTTGCTAAAGCTGTAAGAAAAGAGAAACTTTATGAGATGAGTTTTGTGTTGCATACACTGATATATGCAAATATTGCAGTGGAAAATAACTTGCAAATTTGGCATCGTAGATTTGGTCATTTGAGTAAGACGTCTTTACTGGAACTCTTTAATAAGTATATGATTAGTGGTAAACCTGCGACATATAGCAATGAACTACAGTTTTGCGAGAGTTGTGTACAAGCAAAACAGACCCAGTTGCCATATCAACCTTTCAATGAAGTAAAGTCCAGCAGAACCCTTGAATTAATTCACTTGCATGTTTGTGGACCAATGACACCACATACCTGGGACGGGAATAAATACTTTGTTACATTAATTGATGACTTTACCCATTTTGTGAGTGTTTATCTGATGAAAAGAAAAAGTGAGGTATTTGAAATATTTAAGGAATATAAAGCATAAGTGGAAAATCAATTTGGAATGTGTATTTTAAAACTACGTGTGGATAATGGTGGTGAATATACTTCGAATGAGTTCAGACAGTTTTGTAAGAAAAATGGAATCAGAATGGAATATAGTATGCCTTTCAGTCCACAGCAGAATGGTGTTTCGGAAAGGTTCAACTGGACACTTCTGGAAAAATCTAGGGCTATGATAATCGATGCAGGTATGCCTAAGAATCTGTGGGGAAAATCCATTAGAACAGCAGCCTACCTCACAAATAGGAGCCCAACCAGAGCCTCCTGCATAAACAAAAACATAACACCGGCAGAAAAATGGTATTTGAGAAGACCAGATAGTAAATTAAAGTTTTTTGGATCGGTTGCATATTTGCATGTTCCTGTTTATAAGAGAAGCAAACTGGATGTTAAATCTCAAAAACTTATTATGGTAGGATACTGTCCTAATGGATATAGACTGTGGAATCCAGAAAATGGTGTTGTTACAGTTGGAAGAAATGTAGTTTTTGATGAAGCATCAACCTATAAGAATATGAAATGAGTTTATGGGGAAATCCAGTATAATGAGCTTGCTGTAGAAAACTTGGGACATGAAAGTATTGTAGAAAATGACCCAGTGTCAAAAGACGAATTAGAAGAACATACTGATCATGTAATGATGGATAAAAATACACGAGTAAGGAAGCCACCTGTTTGGCAAAATGATTATGACATGTCGTACACTGTTTTCGCATTGAATTCAGTCATTTGTTGAAAGTGAGAAAATTCCATGTTATGTTGAGGAAATTGAAACGTTTCCTGACTGTGACATGTGGAAAGGAGCAGTCGAAGAAGAAATGAATACATTACATAAAACCAAAACTTGGTCTTTGGTGGAATTACCTAAGGATAGGAAGCCAATTGATTGCAAATGGGTTTTCAACATTAAACGGGATGAAAATGGTAATATTGTTAGATACAAAGCGAGGTTAGTTGCAAAAGGTTGCTCGCAGAAAGAAGGTTTAGATTTTATAGAAACATTTTCACCAGTTGCAAAACTAGTAACACTAAGAACACTCTTGAAGAAATATTATATTCATCAAATGGGCTTTAAAACAGCTTTCTTAAATGGAGAATTAAAAGAAGTCATCTTTATGAAACAACCACCTGGTTTTCAAACTGGAAACAAAGTTTGCAAAGTAAGTAAAACATTGTATGGATTAAAACAGTCAATCAAGAGAGTGGTATGAGAAATTTAATAAATTCATGGCTAAAATGGATTTCATTAAAAGTGAGTGACAAGTGTTTGTTTACAAGAAGAAATGGAAACAGTATAATGTATGTGTTAATCTATGTGGACGATTTATTAATCATAAGTGATAGCATGAAAAATTTGGACACTCTCAAGTTGTGTTTAACTTCAGAATTCGAAATGAAGGATTTACAGGAAGTGAAATATTTTTTTAGGTATAAACCTTGAGCGTGACATTTAAAACAAAATGCTGTCATTGAGTCAAACTTCATATATTGATAAACTAATACAAAAGTTGAATATGTCAGAATGTAAGTATGTGTCTAAGCCAATGGAAAAGAATTTAAAATTTGGTGCTGAATCGAAGAAAGTTTTGAATATTAAACCATACAGAAAATTGGTGGGATGTCTCATGTATCTAACTGTAACGACAAGGTTAGATATCTGTTATGCTGTAAATTACTTTAGCAGATTTCAATCGGATCCAACTAGTGAACACTGGAATCACCTGAAAAGAGTCACTAGGTACCTAAAACATACAATAAATTTTAAATTAGTATATAAAAGTGGAAAGGATCAAGAAGTGTTGCTGGAATTCTCAGACGCAGACTGGGCAGGTGATATCAGTGATAGGAAATCAACCAGTGGATTTGTGTTCAAAGTATATAACTGCACGGTTCACTGGGGGTCGAGAAAGCAAGGGTGTGTTGCTCTTTCATCCACCGAGGCAGAATACATAGCTGTGAGTGTAACTATAAGTGAGTGTTTGTGGCTTCAAAAGCTCTTGAATGATCTTAGTGAAATTAATGGGATACCCACAAAAATCTTTGAAGATAATCAGAGTTGTATACATTTGTTGAATCAAACAAAAGATTATACAAGACTTAAACATGTTGATGTTCGTTACAATGTTGTATTGGATATTGTAAAGAAGGAACTTGTTAAATTAGAGTATGTTTGTAGTGAAAAACAAGAAGCTGATGTATTAACTAAATCACTTGTTAGAGTTGTATTTGAGAAGGTTAAGAACAATGACATATAAGAGAGTAGACGGATAACCCGCTGGATGAAAGTGTTACCACTTTTCGCGGTGGATCGCAAGCGAGATCACGCCATGGCGTATCGTATGGGCTTGCCAAACGGTATAGAAACGACCAGGATTAGTAATGGTAAATCCAAAAAATAATAATTAATTAACTTATATATTATTAACCGAATCACAAATGATCAGAACTTTCTGATCATATCAGTCAGTTGAAGAATTTTTTCCGATTTCTTCAAGGACATAATATGAAACATATCCAAATGGAAAATGTTATATCTCTTCGAATCCCATTTCTACTGATCTACTTAACTTGATGTAATAATCATTTATAGTGTACCCTTAGATTAATAAATAGAAAATACATGTACCAGTAAATTTTTGACAAATTTGCTTTCTTTCAGATAAAAAAAGTCCCACACGAAACCATTTTTTTTATAGGCATAGAAAGTTAGGTCAGGACGCAGTAATTTTTTTTACTACTATAATACCAAAGATCCACATTTTCGCGAGCAAATAAATACGCAATGGAGTGTTTTAGTGAATTTTCGTAGAAAAAATTCCTCAAATGAGCCCCAACTAGGCTCCACAGAACAGATATCCGGGGTCAGATTCAATTTTTATATGTTAACACACACACACACACACACACACACACACACACACACACACACATATATATATATATATATATATATATATATATATATATATATATATATATATATATATATATATATATATATATATATATATATATATATATATATCACACCGATAACTCAAAAAATAATGGGCCGATTTTAATCAAATTTAGTGAGTGCGTTCCTTTTGCAAGTGGCTTGGATACATTCATTATCCAGCAAAATCGAACCACTTTTTCTTATAAAATTTTGGATTTCCTTTCGGAACTTTTTTAACTCCGGAAATAACAAAGCTGTGGCAATCAAACTTGATACGCAGGGTTATGTTAAAAAGTATACTCCGTACTAAAATGTAGATCTCTAAGTTAAAGGAAAAAAGTTCGGGACGCAGCAAGTGCGTTATGGTAGTGAATTTTTATTAAATGCCTCAAACTTGGATAACTCAATTTTCTATAAACTTATAAAGTTGAATTTTGGTAGCAAGGCCTCTCCCAAGGCAACATATCCACCAAATGACATTAAAATAACTGTGATTTTCGGAGAAAAATTTTTTTTTGAAAGAAAACTCAAAATTTTCCCGAAAAACCTTGTCCGATTTTCCTGGCTAACGAACTCATCCAAGCCATTAGTAAAAGAAAGGCACTTGCCGAGTTTCATCGAAATCGGGTAATTTATTTTTTGAGTTATCGCTTGGATACATACATATATATATATATATATATATATATATATATATATATATATATATATATATATATATATATATATATATATATATATATATATATATATATATATGTGGCGGTGGTTCCGACCGCAGTGTTTTCGTCAACACTACCCTATGTTTCTCTTGACAGCTAAACGTTGCGTTACGTTATTCGACAGCAAGCTGTCAAGAACTACTATATAAGAGACACCAGGGATCTCTCTCGCTCTCTCTCCTCGCTACCAGCCGACACAGTGAAGATACGTCTCCCCACGCTCGGTCAGTTATCTGTTATGAATCATGTACTGTCTGTGATTGTTTTATAGTTAAATGTATCATATAGTTTATTCAGTTAGTGAAATAATAAAGTATATTAAATGTTTACGTGTGGATTTAATATCAACAAGTGCAATTAACATCCATATTGGTGACCCCGACGATATATATATATATATATATATATATATATATATATATATATATATATATATATATATATATATATATATATATATATATATATATATATATATATATATATATATAAATAAACATATAAAAATTGAAACTGAGCCCGGATATGGGTTCTAGGGGTCCTAGTTCACTCTCATTTGAAAAAATGTTTGCAGTCTCACCATCGATACCTCTCTATTAGTGATTTTTTTAAAATAAAAATTCACCAAAAAGTAATAGGGATTAAAAAAAAAATTGGGTCCGACTGATGACCAGAGGAACACACAAAACCAACAATATTTTGTATCGATAACAAAATCTGGCGTATATTACAGACAAAGGTTAAGTTTTCTGGTGCAAAAAGTCAACAACTACCAGAAAACATATTTTGAAAATGTTACGATTTGAAACGTAAAAATTGGCAAATTTTAGGCAAAGCATCTCAAACGAATATGGATCATGTAGATAAAATGTGGCAAGAAATGTTTTTACAAAACGTTAAGTTTCAGCTACAACGATCATTGTCCTTCATTTTACTAAAATATTTTCAGAAAATTCACTTCAAATAGACCCTTTCTCTGATGCTTTGGCAGTAGTTTTACTTTTAGAGTTTATAATTTGATAGTGTGTAATTTGTGGCGAATTTTCGTAGAAAAAATTCGCTATTGAGACCGCCACTTTTGAATTTTGGAAAGATGTCTTCAAATGAGCGCAAACTAGGCCCCCTAGAACCCAAATCCGAGTTAGTTTCAGTTTTTATCTCTTTACATGTATACAGGGTGACACATTTCTACGGTAAAGCTTAACATATCCGTTCTTATACAAGATTACAAGAAAAAAATGTATATGTTAATTATAGGGTGTCTTGAGCTGCATCTAATGAAATTATTTTTACAATCACAGGGTGGGCAATAAATCGTTGGTGATATACATTTTCTTTTTTTCTTTTTTTAATCGAACACGCCTTATATTATTGCATTTTCCATCGAAATATAAGGCATGCTTATAAGAAAAAAAATCGGGACGCAGGAAGTGCCGTTTGGTAGCGATTTTTCTGTAAATGCTTCAAATTTCAATAATTCAATGAACCCAAGGTTCGTTGGCTAACACACCGGTTTTTTCGGGAACATTTTAAGTTTACTTTCAAAAAATGTTTGTACATTTGCAAACAATATAGTTTATTTTATGAAATATGATAAATTGTTTCTACTATATAAGTTATACTGGTAACCCAATTTTATGCCTGCTTACATTCAAAAAGGACATTTATTTGCCATTAAAGACATTTTAATGAGAATTTACTACCGTATCGCACTTGCAGCGTGTAGAATTTTTTATCACTGAAAAAATTTCTACCATTAAAAATTCGCAATGTCAGCCTGAAATCAATACCATGAAAAGTCACGTGAGATGTGGCCATAAACTTTTTTCTAAATGACCAATCAGAACTTCCTTTTGAACAATTTAGTGAATGCGTGATCTACACAAAACCAATTGAAGAAAATATGTTTTTTTATTAGCTAAAGACATACAATCATATTTCACAAGAGTAGGTATAGATGGGCGGTTCTGAGCCCACCACCTTCCACCACCCGGCATTGCGCCGGCGCGAAGCGCCAGAGTGACGTCATAGTGACGTCACTGGATGGCGGGCCAACAGGGGACAAACCTCAGATGACGTAATCCAAGATGGCGGCCAACATGGCCGACCGGAAGTGAAAAACGCGGGAAATTTAAATTTCTAAACGACAGATGGCACTACCTGTCAATGTAAGAAAACCCGCCATTTTGATTTTTGGTAATGTGACGTATGCAGAGATGGCGGTTTTCGCATGCGCAAACCAACTTTTTTAGTTTTTAAGTCAACCCTCAGGTGTTTGGTGTCATATTACTCGCCTTGGCGAGTAGAATTCAAAATAGTATCTACCGCCGCCGAAGGTGGTGGTGGAGGTGGCGCAAACCAACTTTGTTATTAAGTGACGTAGATGTATAGTGTTTGGTGTCATATTAATCGTCTCGACGAGTAGAAACCAAATTTGGCAACATGGTGCCCATATTGATGAAATCGAAGTAAACAAACACCGGATGTTTGCGGTTTGCAAGTCTGAGCACGCTCGGAATAGAAAATGTTGGTAAACTCTACATGATCTAAAAAAGGCCGACCGTTTTATCGAATTTGTGCTTATATCCCATAAGAAACCATGTAAAAAAGACAAATATAAGTAAAATAACACGTAAGTTAATGCATTTTAGGTACACATGTTGAAGAGTCATGCAAGTAACGTGCTTTTCGAAAACATATAAATACCCAACGCAGTGAAATTATAGGTAAATATTAGTATGGAGTCACGCAAAAGAACAATGTCTATGCCTGAACACAGAGGCAAACAAATTAAAGTTCTTGAAAATATCTTGCTTAAACAAAGTAGTGAAGTTAAATAAGAAAAAGAAGAAGTAAAAGGTGAACAATCTGTGCAGCAAATAATAGACGAGATGCTTCTACCAGATATAGCAGATGATTATCAACATACACAAGAAGATATATTTAACCAAAAGTTATTGGAGATCAATAGGAAAAGCAGCGAGAAAAAACTATATGTTTTTAGTGAATATTCTTAAAAAAATTCACTAATGAGGAGATCCCGACTTTTGAAAAAATTTCTTTAAATGAGCGCTAATTAGGCCCTCCAGAAAACATATCCGGGGTCAGTCTCAATTTTTATATGTTTATATATATATATATATATATATATATATATATATATATATATATATATATATATATATATATATATATATATATATATATATATATATATATATATATATATATATGTATCACACCGATAACTCAAAAAATAATGGGCCGATTTTGATTAAATTTGGTGAAAAAATTCCTTTCGCAAATGGCTTGGATGAGTTCGTTACCCAGGAAAATCTGCCCAGGTTTTCCCGGAAAATTTTGTGTTTTCTTTCGAAAAAAATGTATATCTCCGGAATTAACAAAGTAAGGGCAACCAGGTTGGCACGCAGGTTTACATCCTTATAGGTAAGTCACATACCAAAATTTAGCTATGTAGGTCAAAAGACAAAAAAGTTATAGGCATTTAAAGAAAAATAAATTGGGGTTTTCCTCAAAACGTCAAAGTGGCGATTTAAAATGTCAAAATTGGCAACATTTGGGCAAAGAACTTGAATCTAATACGGGCTATAGAAATAAAATGTCTCAAGAAGGATGTTTTACAAACCCTAAAGTCTTAGTTTCAATCGTCATTGTCCTTCATTTTACTAAAATATTCCCAGAAAATTCATTTCAAATAGACCCTGTCTCTGATGCTTGGCAGTAGTCTTAGCTATAGAGTTTATCGTTTAATGGTATATAATTTTTGTCGAATTTTTGTAAAAAATCAATAAAGCTCAATATATCCGTTATTATATAAGATATGAAAAAATTTTGTATATATTAATTATAGGGTGTCTTGAGCTACATCTTAAAATATTATTTCTACAATCACAGGGTGGCCCATAAGTCGTTGGTGATACAAATTTCCATTTTTTTTAATCAAACACGTCCTATGTTATTGCATTTTTGCATTTTCCATCGAAATATAATGCATGTTTGTAAGAAAAGAAATTCTGGTAGCAGCAAGTGCGTTATGGTAGCGAATTTTAATTAAATGTTTCATATTTGAACAGCTCAATTTGCTATTAACCTATAAGGTTGACCAAGAAACGTGTTTTGTCGGGAACACTTTAAGTTTACTTTTGGAAATTTTTGTACATTTTGAAACAATAAAGTTATTGTGATGAAACAAGGCACATTGTTTTTACTATATAGGTTATACTGGTAACCAAATTTGATGCCTGCTTTCTTTAAAAAAAACACACATATTTGTTATTAAAAACATTTTAATGAAAATTCACTACCATAACGGACTTGCTGCGTCCAGAATTTTATTTTATTAGAATTCCTATTTACATCGAAGCAGTGTAATAATTAGAAGAAATATACCAAACAGCATATATTAACTACAAAGTATAGAGGTCTTCACAGGTCAATTTAACAATTGATATTGGCATCTCATAAATGCAAAAATTTAAAAACAAAGGCTATTTTCCATATCTAATTTACTAAAGACAATAGCAAAATATGCGTGTATTGAGAACTGCATTTCATTGAAACGTATAAATGGTCAACACATTTAATCATAATTACAGTTGAAACATTATTACGGAGAAAATCATAAGTGATCGCAATAGATTTTTAAAGTTTACACAGAAGCCAAGCAGAAAAATACAACCAATGAAAGTACATGAAGAGGGGGGAATAGGGCAGCGAAACCTATTAAACAAAGCATGCAGCAATAAGGTTAGTTGAAATCTAAATGTTGAAGATCCTCGGTGTGCGTAATTATAGTTGTATCAACATGTTGTACGATGATAGTAATGATTCTGGAGTCACAGATCCAGAACAGAAGAGAATACGGTATAATATAGACGAAAATGATGGTCCTGAGAGCATCAAACCCGCTAGTAACGATGTTTGTGAAGATTGTTATTGGGGTCAAATTGATGCAGCTCTGCGACAGAATATTAGTGAGATTAAGCAAGAAAGTAGAATGCTACTAGAAACAAGGTATACCATTACTTCAGCTCTAAGTGTTGCAATTGGTATATCAAAAGCGGCCGGATTAAATCCAATAATTAAAATTGTAAATATAAGCCTATATCCACCAAATCCAAATATAACCATCTCATCTGGCTCATGGGAATGGTATTCTTTTATTTCAACATTGAAAAACACAGCTGAAGAGTACTTTACCAAAGGTAATAAGATCGAACCTGAAAATATTGGAGTATGTATCGTCAAACCAATTGAAATACTAAGCAGTAAAGGTATATCAGTCTCAGATGACTCTGTTACTTTTTATTTAACCGAAGATTCAGTTCAACAGCTACTAGATCTAGTTGAAATCCTCAACGAAAAGGTGAAGTTTCTAAGTAATTTGAAGTTTGATATTAGACTTAGTGATTTCCTCTATTGTGTTGCTGATGTTCTCAAATGTGTTAATAAGAAGGAGCTACCGTGTGACGAGGAGGTTGTAAAACTCATAAAAGTCATGTTAAAAGACTATGAATCAACATTCCGAGTTTGCATGTTAGAATGCTTACACTTTGCAAAGAAACAAATACTTAATCATTTTAAAGAAATACACACGATATACAAAGGCCCATTTTAAAGCATGTTTAATCATCCTGACCGCCCTAAGCCAAAATATGTTTTATATCTACAAACCACCAAATGTTACAGAAGTGAGAATTTGTTTCGATGACGATAATTGTATGAAATGGTTTAGTCTTCCAGCAACATACTTAAACAACGATCAAATGCTTGAAGTTTCAACATACAACATATCCAAAATTAAAAGTTATATGATGCGCTATAAACTTATGTTCTTGTTTGCTAACGGTACCCGTGATGAGACATCTGATTGGAGAACCTTCATATTAACCGATTCATATCGGGGCACTTCAAATTATATTTCTATGTGTATATCAACTGATTCTCTTGTATATCTAACTATATTTATGCTGATGTACTTTTGTTTTAAATATAACACTGTAATTAAAGATATATATCGTAAACATGTTTGTTAATAAATATACATAAAGTGAACACATATGTTTTATTTATTAGGTAAGTAAGACGTGTGAAACATATATTAGTAAACACAAGTTTAAACCGTAAGTGGTGTCAACATCTATAAATTGTCGTACACACTCGTAAGCTCATTCAAAAAATTTAGTTGTAGAAGTAAGACGTGCTTCAATCTGCTCTATATGTTCAAATGGCTACATTAAGTGATGTGTGTTACCAGCAAATTAAATCCAACTTTTGGTATGGTTTATTTGGAGACTTTCAAGTTACTATCGATAAGAACACTGGTTATTTCAAAGCGTCAAAATTGTGTAAAAATGGTGAGAAAAAAAAGTATCATTGGCTGGAAAATAAGAAAACAAAAGAGCTGATTGCCTATTACAACAGTAAGTTAAAGGAACATTTAGATAGCCGGAATACAGATACCCTAAATATTCCAACCGAAGGAGCCCACTTAGAGTCATTTCTAGTGGCCTGGAATACAGATCCCCTAGAAGTGGCGGAAGTAACATCTCAATTACTACCAACAACCGCTACATACTTGGTGGACTTTGGTGGAAGACAAGCTGAAAACAACTTGGTATCCGGTACATATGTCTGCAAAGATTTAATATTAAATTTGGCTTGTTGGATATCCAATCGTTTCTATGAAAAGTGTAATCAAATTATTTTTGATTTTTTCGTAAATGAATTTAACCAAAAATACAAGGATAACCTTAAATAAATTGAAGTAAAATTAATAGAGATAGATGATGAAGTGCAGCGTATGCGAGAAACAAATGCTAAAGTCACAGAACATCTTGAAGATATATCCCCAAAATCAAGAAACCGAGGAAAAATATGTGTATTTGGTTTACTTTCAAGAAATGAGAGAGACGGTACATACCCATATCATGCAGTGAAAACGCAGAGGAAAAGTTTTCAAAGAGTTGTTAGGAACTTTAAAAATAAAAATCCCGATTCCGAAGTAGTTCTAAACATGTATGATCCAAATTCTATAAATCTCTTTAATAGACTAAAGACCGAAGTAAAATACCTTAAGACGAATAGAAACGATCTACAGATAGCAGATGTACCACAGGAGAAGTTTATTCAGGATATTATTGATTTACGTCATAATTTTTAATTGTTTACTGAGTTAAATTGTAATATATGTCATATGGAAAAAATAAAAAACAATAATTTTAACAAAGACTTTTGTTCTAAGTACATTAATACATTAAATATAAACTTATTTAACATCATCTGCATTTATCCAAAAAACATACATCACCCACTGTAAATTTATTCTGATCAAACACTTTAATATTTGAGTAGACTTGTTTAAACATCTTGATGTTTTACACCACTTGTGCGATGAAAAGTAGCGTTGTAGGGTTAGCCGTAACATCGGCCGCCTAAAGCAGACCAATCTCTCCAAGGTACAACCAACGACAGACAACTGTCTAACAGGATAGACAGCTGTCTAGCAGGATAGACAGCTGTCTAGCAGGATAGACAGCTGTCTAGCAGGACAGACAGATGTCTAGCAGGACAGACAGCTGTCTAGCAGGACAGACAGCTGTCTAGCAGGACAGACAGCTGTCTAGCAGGACAGACAGCTGTCTTAGGACAGACAGGTGTTGGACAAGTGTCTAACACGACAGACAGGTATCCATGCTAACGAATTTTATAAAGTTATTCAACGAAACAATCGTTTTAAATGTATGTCATAATCTATTCCGAAGGAACCATCTCTCTAGGTCATACATTCAGCATCCTTAGTCGTCTTCGCTCCTTCATCCTTTGATGAATCCACCCCGTTGACACGCGTGGCTGTTCCGACCCGACGTTAAAATTATTGTTTTTTATTTTTTTCATATGACATATATTACAATTTAACTCAGTAAACAATTAAAAATTATGACGTAAATATCCTGAATAAACTTCTCCTGTGGTACATCTGCTATCTGTAGATCGTTCCTATCCGTCTTAAGGCATTTTACTTCGGTCTTTAGTCTATTAAAGAGATTTATAGAATTTGGATCATACAACATGTTTAGAACCACTTCGGAATCGGGATTCTTATTTTTAAAGTTCTTAACAGCACTTTAAAAACTTTTCTTCTGCATTCTCATTGCATAATATGGGTATGTACCGTCTTTCTCATTTCTTGAAAATAAACCAAATACACATATTTTTCCTCGGTTTCTTGGTTTTGGGGATATATCTTCGAGATGTTCTGTAACTTTAGCATTTGTTTCTCGCATACGCTGCACTTCATCATCTATCTCCATTAATTTTACTTCAATTTATTTAAGGTTATCCTTGTATTTTTGATTAAATTCATTTACGAAAAAATCAAAAATAATTTGATTACACTTTTCATAAAAACGATTGGATATCCAACAAGCCAAATTTTATATTAAATCTTTGCAGACATATGTACCGGATACCAAGTTGTTTTCAGCTTGTCTTTCACCAAAGTCCACCAAGTATGTAGCGGTTGTTGGTGGTAATTGAGATGTTGCTTCCGCCCCTTCTAGGGGATCGGTATTCCGGGCCTCTAGAAATGACTCTAAGTGGGCTCCTTCGGTTGGAATATTTAGGGTATCGGTAATCCGGTTATGTAAATGTTCCTTTAACTTACTGTTGTAATAGGCAATCAACTCTTTAGTTTTCTTATTTTCCAGCCAATGATAGATTTTTTGTCACCATTTTTACACAATTTTGTCGCATTGAAATAACCAGTGTTCTTATCGATAATAACTTGAAAGTCTCCAAATAAACCATAACAAAAGTTGGATTTAATTTGCTGGTAACACACATCACTTAGTGTAGCCATTTGAACATACAGAGCAGATTGAAGCACGTCTTACTTCTACGACAACTAAATTTTTGAATGAGCTTACGAGTGTGTACGACAATTTACAGATGTTGACACCACTTACGGTTTAAACTTGTGTTTACTAATATATGTTTCACACGTCTTACTTACCTAATAAATAACACATATGTGTTCACTTTATGTATATTTATTAACAAACATGTTTACGATATATATCTTTAATTACAGTGTTATATTTAAAACAAAAGTACATCAGCACAAATATAGTTAGATATACAAGAAAACCAGTTGATATACACATAGAAATATAATTTGAAGTGTCCCGATAAAAATCAGTTAATATGAGGGTTCTCCAATCAGATGTCTCATCACGGGTACCGTTATCAAACAAGAACATAAGTTTATAGCGCACCATATAACTTTTAATTTTGGATATGATGTATGTTGAAACTTCAAGCATCTGATCGTTGTTTAAGTATGTTTCATACAATTATCGTCATCGAAACAAATTTTCACTTCTGTAACATTTGGTGGTTTGTAGATATAAAACATATTTTGGCTTAGGGCGGTCAGGATGATTAAACCTGCTTTAAAATGGGCCATTGTATATCGTGTGTATTTCTTTAAAATGATTAAGTATTTGTTTCTTTGCAAAGTGTAAGCATTCTAAGATACAAACTCGGAATATTGATTCATAGTCTTTTAACATGACTTTTATGAGTTTTACAACCTCCTCGTCACACGGTAGCTCCATCTTATTAACACATTTGTGAACATCAGCAACACAATAGAGGAAATCACTAAGTCTAATATCAAACTTCAAATTACTTAGGAACTTCACCTTTTCGTTGATGATTTCAACTAGATCTAGTAGCTGTTGAACTGAATCTTCGGTTAAATAAAAAGTAACAGTCATCTGAGATTGATATACTTTTACTGCTTAGTATTTCAATTGGTTTGACGATACATACTCCAATATTTTCAGGTTCGATCTTATTACCTTTGGTAAAATACTCTTCAGCTGTGTTTTTCAATGTTGAAATAAAAGAATCGCATTCCCATGAGCCAGATGAGATTGTTATATTTGGATTTGGTGGATATAGGCTTGTATTTACAATATTAATTTTTGGATTCAATCCGGCCGCTTTTGATATACGAATTGCAACACTTAAAGCTGAAGTAATGGTATACCTTGTTTCTGGCAGCATTCTACTTTCTTGCTTAATCTCACTAATATTCTGTTGCAGAGCTGCATCAATTTGACCCCAATAACAATCTTCACAAACATCGTTACTAGCAGGTTTGATGCTCTCAGGACCATCATTTTTGTCTATATTATACCGTATTCTCTTCTGTTCTGGATCTGTGACTCCAGAATCATTACTATCATCATACAACATGTTGATACAACTATAATTACGCACACCGAGTATCTTCAACATTTAGTTTTGAACTAACCTTATTGCTGCATGCTTTGTTGTTTAATAGGTTTCGCTGCCCTCTTCCCCCCTCTTCATGTACTCTCATTGGTTGTATTTTTCTGCTTGGCTTCTGTGTAAACTTTAAAAATCTATTGCGACCACTTATGATTTTCTCCATAATAATGTTTCAACTGTAATTCTGATTAAATGTGCTGACCATTTATACGTTTCAATGAAATGCAGTTCTCAATACACGCATATCTGGCTATTGTCCTTAGTAAATTAGATATGGAAAATAGCCTTTGTTTTTAAATTTTTGCATTTATGAGATGCCAATATCAATTGTTAAATTGACCTGTGACGACCTCTATACTTTGTAGTTAATATATGCTGTTTGGTATATCTCTTCTAATTATTACACTGCTTCGATGTAAATAGGAATTCTAATAAAATAAAAACATATAGTTTTTTCTCGCTGCTTTTCCTATTGATCTCCAATAACTTTTGGTTAAATATATCTTCTTGTGTATGTTGATAATCATCTGCTATATCTGGTAGAAGCATCTCGTCTATTATTTGCTGCACAGATTGTTCACTTTTTACTTCTTCTTTTTCTTATTTAACTTCACTACTTTGTTTAAGCAATATATTTTCAAGAACCTTAATTTGTTTGCCCCTGTGTTCAGGCATAGACATTGTTCTTTTGCGTGACTCCATACTAATATTTACCTATAATTTCACTGCGTTGGGTATTTATATGTTTTCGAAAAGCACGTTACTTGCATGACTCTTCAACATGTGTACCTAAAATGCATTAACTTACGTGTTATTTTACTTATATTTGTCTTTTTTACATGGTTTCTTATGGCATATAAGCACAAAATCGATAAAACGGTCAGCCTTTTTTAGATCATATAGAGTTTACCAACATTTTCTATTCCGAGCGTGGTCAGACTTGCAAACCGCAAACATCCGGTGTTTGTTTACTTCGATTTCATCAATATGGGCACCATGTTGCCAAATTTGGTTTCTACTCATCGAGACGATTAATATGACACCAAACACTATACATCTACGTCACTTAATAACAAAGTTAATTTGCGCCACCTCCACCACCACCTCCGGCGGCGGTAGATACCATTTTTGAATTCTACTCGCCAAGGCGAGTAATATGACACCAAACACGTGGGTTGACTTAAAAACTAAAAAAGTTGGTTTGCGCATGCAAAAACCGCCATCTTTGCATACGTCACATTAGCAAAAAGCAAAATGGCGGTTTCTCTTACATTGACAAGTAGTGCCATCTGTCGTTTAGAAGTTTAAATTTCCCGCGTTTTTCACTTCCGGTCGGCCATATTGGCCGCCATCTTGGATTACGTCATCTGAGGTTTGTCCCCTATTGGCCCTCCATCCACTGACGTCACTATGACGTCACTCCGGCGCTTCGTGCCGGCGCAATGCCCGGTGGTGGGCTCAGAACCGGCTATCTATACCTACTCACAAGTATCTGCCCAATTGTCAAAATATGTGTTAATTTAGGTAAAAATTCAAAATTACCTACATTTACATTGTTAGCCTTATAAATTAGGTCAGAACTACAAGTGTCAAGATAATCAGCAAGTTGCTGTGTATGATTCGAGATCTACAAAACTCTGGACGCAGCAAGTGCGTTATGGTAGTGAATTTTCATAAAACTATTTTTTAATAGCAATAATGTGTGTTTTTTTAAGAAAGCAGGCATCAAATTTGGTTACCAGTATAATCTATATAGTAAAAACAATGTGCCACGTTTCATCAAAATAACTTTATTGCTTGAAAATGTACAAAAATTTCCGAAAGTAAACTTAAAGTGTTCCCGAAAAAACTCGTTACTTGGTCAACCTTATAGGTTAATAGCAAATTGAGCTATTCAAATATTAAGCATTTGATCAAAATTCGCTACCATAACGCACTTACTGCGTCCAGAATTTTTTTTCTTACAAACATGAATTATATTTCGATGGAAAATGCAAAAATGCAATAACATAAGGCGTGTTTGATTGAACAAAAAATAAAATTTGTATCACCAACGACTTATGGGCCACGCTGTGATTGTAGAACTAATTTTTTAAGATGTAGCTCAAGACACCCTATAATTAATATATACATTTTTTTCCATATCTTGTATAATAACAGATATATTGAGCTTTATTGATTTTTTACGAAAATTCTACAAAAATTATATACCATTAAACGATAAACTCTGTAGCTAAGACTACTGCCAAGCTTCAGAGAAAAGGTCTATTTGAAATGAATTTTCTGGAAATATTTTAGTAAAATGAAGGGCAATGACGGTTGAAACTAAGACTTCAGGGTTTGTAAAACATCCTTTTTGAGACATTTTATTTCCATAGCCCGTATTAGATTCAAGTTCTTTTCCTAAATGTTGCCAATTTTGACGTTTAAATCGCAACTTTGACGTTTTGTGGAAAACCCCAATTTATTTTTCTTTAAATGCCTATAACTTTTTTGTCTTTCGACCTACAGAGCTAAATTTTGGTAGGTGGCTTACCTATAAGGATGTAAATGCGCGTACAATTGTTATTTCTGGAGATATAATTTTTTTTCGAAAGAAAACACAAAATTTTCCGGGAAAACCTGGACCGATTTTCCTGGCTAACGAACTTATCCAAGCCATTTGCAAAAGGAATTTTTTCACTAAAGTTAATCAAAATCGGCCCATTATTTTTTGAGTTATTGGTGTGATATATATATATATATAAATATAAATATATATATATATATATATATATATATATATATATATATATATATATATATATATATATATATAAAAATTTAAACTGACCCCGGATATGTGTTCTGGGGGGCCTAATTAGCGCTCATTTGAAGAAATTTTTTCAAAATTCAAAAGTCGGGATCTCCTCATTAGTGAATTTTTTTTAAGAAAATTCACTAAAAGACATGACATATCTCAATTAGGAATGTATCAATACAATAATTAACACAAGTAATTTGGAAGACAAACTGTAAATAATCAGTTCGTAATTTGCAAGGCAAGTGATTTATTTCTCTGAATATTGACGTATTCAAGACAAGCACAATAACTATGAAATACAATGTTTTTTTATATGCGAATTAATAACTTGTTCATTTGAGACGTATTTACTGTCCTCTGAATATTATGTATATTATGTACTTTGGAGCTCAGATAAGGAAAATGTTGATGAATATCCTAAAAGCATAAGTTCTTTGATGTGCACATCTATTCACTCATGGTCCCAGGGTACTTACGAAATTTTTCTTTTAGCATCCAGGAGGGGTTCTAAGCATGTTTCTGAAAACATTGTTTTGGAAAGCTGTGCGTACAGTAAGCTACAAATTAAACGCTTTCACGTAAATCAGGGAATACTTTTATTATTAATTTCATTGGACATTCTTTTTTAAATTAGCATAAAAGGCGTAAGAAGTGTCTATTCTAAAACTTCCAAGTTCCAAGCGGACATAAGAAACTAATATCTAGACAATGTTGAACTTGAATAAAAACTATGGTTAAGTTACAAGTTGCAAGAAAATAAAGTATATCCATGTCCTAAATAGTCAATAATAGAAAGTAGTACAACACGAAATTTAAGATTCATGTTAGTCAATGCCAGCTTTAAACCTTTAAAGTCTCTAACTGTGGAGCATTCTGCCGAATAACTTTTAAAGCTTTAATAAATCTGATTATTTTTTTACTATTGTCAGATAGGCAAGTTCGATATCCTTAGTAGTTAGTAGAGGTATCCATAGTTGTAAATATTCACAGAACACTCCCTATAGAAGTTTCACCTAATTGGAGCTAACCTGAACTTTATTAGGGCTCTAGCTCAGTCATCGCATATCGTAGATGTCGCTAGCAGTGCTAAAATTCTACGGAACGAGCTGTTCACTGAGCCATTTTATCATACATTCAAAATTCAGATGTTTTAAATGTAAAAAATTCTTTGTTCACTTTTACTTTTTTATTGTCTGGTTATAATACAAGTTTGTTGTGAAACGTTTCTTTGGATTAAGTGTTACCTATATTAAGTTTTAGTAGATAGTTTACAGTGTTTTCATTGTTCGATTTTGTGTTTTAAAGGTGTGTTTTCTGTGAATTAAAATATTAACGTTATTGTGTTTAAGCAAGTGATTTCCATTCTATTTTCAGTTTTCTTGACGAAAAAAAAGGTGCTTTTATAGTTCGAGGTGTGTTGGTGGAACATTACAACTGTTTTAGTTTTAAGGCAAGTTTCTTTAGAAAGTTTTAATAGGTCATAAGTTTTAAGTAAATAACGTTTTCTTACAGAAGCTTTGTGAATATAAACATTATACCAACCAAGAAAACGATTTATTGTTGTGTTCCGGGATGCAAGGATAGTTTAGCAAAAGACATTGTTTCCCGTTGAATTCACCAAAAGACCAATGTGATGACGGGATAAGAGCTGTAAAAAATCCAAAGATGCTTGGTTTATATCCACAAGACATTTACGATAAGTTTTATGTTTGTGATCGTCATTTCCTTGATGATGATAAAGTACCATATTTAAATTGGTTTTTAAATAAATCTAATAGTAATAGTGTTCTAATAAAACACACGTGTAATCCATTTTGGTAAAGGTTTACTTTCGAGGCAGGTGTTCGATTTTTATGAAATTTTGTATATAGACGTGTTTTAGGGTGTAAATGACGAGAATCACAATAAAAGTGAGGACATAATCCAACTTTTGGAGTTATTTGGAAATTTTTGTTGAAAAAATGTAGGTTAAACTCACTTTTGCGGCATGTTTTTGTCATATTTTACACATTTTCGGGGGTCGTTTGTTTTATATCAAGCTAAAGAAGGGTGTATTCCACTATTCAAATTCATTTTCATATAGTTAATGCACCCCCTTATTGAACAATTTTAATATAAAATTTTGTTTTTGCAATAATGTCAAACTTCAAAATGTATAACATTAATTAAGTTGGCTTTATATGTCAAATGTCAATTTCAACTTGGGATCGGTTATACGATGAAAAAAGGGACATTTTCCGAGTCACATAAACAGTTAAGGGGGTGCACTAACTATGTGAAAATGAATTAGGGTAGTGGAATACGCCCTTCTTTAGCTTGATATAAAACGAACGGCACCCGAAAATGTGTAAAATATGACAAAAGCATGACGCAAAAGTGAGTATAACCCAAATAACTCCAAAAGTTGGCTTTTGTCCTCATTTTGATTTTCGTCATCTACACCCTAAAACACGCCTATATACAAAATTTTATAAAAATCCAACACGCGCCCTGAAAGTAAACCTTTACGCTTATTTGACTAATTTAATATCTTTACTGGTAGCGGTATAAAATGGAATAAAAAACTTATTTGGATTTGACAAATGAAAATGAAATCAAATTTCCGGCGTGTGACTTAGACGCGTCCGCCAGAGGCGCTGCAATATTGTTCAAAACGTCAGCATTGGTGTTTCCCTTCTATAGGGAGTGTTATGTGGTAGGTATTAATCAACAATGAGTGCTTGCCTATGTGATAGAAATAATGTCAGTTGTAGGTAACTGAGAAAAGTAGAAAATACGTAGCCTGCGGTAGATTAAATTCGTTAAATAACAATGTGCAATTAGTGTAGAGAAAATGGAAATTTATTTGCTTGATTTTATTTGAATAATGTAATGAATAATTTTTTGCGTCCAAGATCACAATCTGGTTGGATAATATAAATGGTATGATCACAATCTATTTTGTTATGCGGTAGAGCTTAAGGGGGTAAAGTTTTCCAAATTTCAAATTATAATAAACACCTACGACAAGTACATTTAACGCTAGCAATGGTTTGATATGGTTGATGAATGTTCGAATTATGCCTTCTGAGATTCTGTTTCGAACTAAATATTTTAGTGCAGAATTGACACTGATGGTCAGGTTTGTCCGCATATTCATTAAAGCAAAATTTAATTTACAGTTGTCATCTATTGCACAACACCTGCATAAATTAAAATATTTAGGTAATCATCTAATGATTAGCATTTATGAAAAAGACATATTCACCTATAATCAACAAAAACTATTTTATTCTATTTAAGTAAATAAGCGTTTATACTTAACTGGCTCAAGTAGACAATACACAATGCATACACGCGCGACTTAACTTTACTGTTAAGACGTTTGAATTTTTAAAACATTTTATTTACTACTTTACACAATTAACACAAAAAATGATAATATAAAATAAAGACAAATATGAATATCAACATACAAGTGATAAAATGTTTAGCACACGATGTGCAGAGTCTAACTCGGAACAAGAAATGGACGTCGTTTCTTTTTTTTTTTTTGTTGGATACAGCAGGTAGAAATGCTCATGCAGACCTCATTCACGACACCGTAGTGCCGTGGGATATCGAGGTACTGTGAGACTGTACTCACTAAAACTCCCTCCCTGGGAGTACCGGACCTTAGTCCATACCTCCGTCGGAAATATTTCACACAATGACGTTTGGGTTTGAATGTTTCCATTCTGTTTTTGCCGCGGGGGCGTTAGCGGGTAAGTATAAGCTTTGGACGCTTATGCTTGTGTGGAAGTTGCTCATTGTAGACGGTGGCACTACGGAGAATGGCATTTGGGTGAGAAGCGGCTTTTGCGAACTTAGTTTGGGATAGTTGAGTTATAAACTCAAGTATGGAAGGCATTAATTAACGTCGTTTTACAGGCGAACAGTCTATTTATAGCAGGCCTGGCACTGTTGTTCCCAGAGGTGACTTTGGTCTTGCTGACGCTGTTTCCCACGTGTGATATTCCGTCGATTCTGTCGTTCTCAGCTTGCTCGCTTGAAGGCGCCTTCAATATTCATGCTGACTCGGCTGTCCTGTTCGTGGGAAGGTGACCTGTTGATATAAAGGCCTATTGTTGTGGCTCTATTTATCTCCTGTCGTTTTTTAAGAACGAAGCTACGGTTCGTTCCGGTTTTTCAAGGAAAATCCGGATTCGGTGTTCACTGGACTTTCTTCTTTGGTTGTCTTCCATTTCTTCAACCCCATTTTTGCAGCTGTTGTTACGATGACCATTATGACAGCCACTTATAGTAGTATGGTCCATATACTCAGGTAATGGATAGGTATTTTGATTGGTCCTGGTATATCATGTTTGATCGTTTGAAGTTGATTGTGTATCTGATCGGTGTTCAGGTACCTTTTCTGGATTTACAGGATCTTCTGGATTTGGGGCTTCTAATTTTGGTAGATTGAATAGTTTCTGATGTTGTTGGGCCGGTCTTATAGATTTTGGTGCCTATTTTCAATTGGCAATTTGGTTGAAGGTTTACTAATTTGGTACCTTTTATTATATTGGTCCACTCTTGTTCCTGACAAGTTATTCTGGCATTTGTTTCCTCTGGTGCTATAACATTGTATTGACTGGTTCCATATCTCGAAACGGTTGGTTTATTGATTTTGACTTTTTCTTGTTTATAGTTCTTTATAGGTTTTTGAAATTTGATTTCGCATGGGTTTAATAATTCATGGCTGTTGGATTGTCGTCTTTGCAGAAATACATTTGGTTCTTTAAATTTTGACATTCTTCGTTGCGATAGGTATATTGTTTACTGCTTAGGATTAGGTATTTGGTTCTAGGAATTATCATGGTAAAAGTGTGTGAATGTCTAGGGACAGGTAAAGTGTATAATTGATAATAATTATACTCCGAATCATCTACTAGAAGTATCTCTATTTGAAATATAATTTTGAAATTGTTTTGAATTGCTTTTATTTTAAGTATTTTTTCGTATAGATTTAGATCAGTGGTTGTTACTGATTTTGCATTAGTTACATAATTTTGTAGTTTATTGATTTCTTTTATTATAAATTTTGGTTTTAATGTTGATGTGTGAAATATTCCTAATTTTGAAAAAGTGATTGCATTTTCGGTTGTTAAAGCCAGTTCCTGAATATTGTTTAGTAAATGGCTTAACTGTGTGAATAATTCCAGAATTTTTATGCGGTGGCAATGAGTTAGTTGTTCGCTCCTAAGGCTATTAATTGTATTACCCAATTCGTTTATTCTCTTCACTACTGTGTCTTGATTATGACTCAATTTTACTATTGTTTTATTAAATTCTACTATCGCTTCAAGCATCAATGAATTCTGCGATTGGAAAAGTTCATGAATTTTATTTTGATCTGTTGTTAAAACTTCTATTGCCTGATATATACGTTCTCCGTCTTGTGAATCTAGGTTTCCTGTGATTGATTTTAAGATAGAACCTAGTCCGTTATCATGCCACGTTTCTGTCTGTTATTAAAAGTATTCATATTTGGAAAAATTTTATAAAATATATCATCTATGTTCTCTATGGTAAAATTCAACGTTAGTATGAAATTTTGATATTCAGAATGGTAGTCGGTCGTCATAAATTTAATAGTGTTTGCGTAGGTTGCTTCATTTGGTCGTAGTCTTTATGTAATTGTGTCAAGTCATGTATGTCCAGTAAATTCCACCTGTTAGTCTCTGTGTATGCTGTTCCTATTTTCCTGGGTAGCATGCCTGGATTGTCTGTCAAGTCTTGTATTTGTCTATTTATTCCTGTTGTAAGGAACCTGAAAGGCGTAAATTTAGTAAATGTGCTATAGTTTGTTCGTCATTTTTATGGTTAATTGAAATAGCTTTGTTATGCTCTAACGATGAGATTATTAAATATGGTCCTGAAAATGGATTTTTATGTTTTTTTCTGGAATCCGGGCGGTATCTTTTTATAGACAATGACGCCTTCTTTGAATGGTTGGTTAGTGTATTTGTTTGTCCGTTGTAATGTTTTTAATTTCGAGTTTTCGATCTGGTTTCTTACTATTTCATAAATAATTTGCATTATTTCCTTATGTTGTACGTTATACTCTTGGGTAATTATTACTTTCGGGTCGTAGTTGAACATTTCCGGTATATAGCCAAATATTAAATCGAAGGGGGGTTTTAGCGTTTGGGAATGTATTGTCGAGTTATAAGCGAAGATACAGTATGGTATTAAGTCGATTGGTTTCATATTTTTAAATTTAGCTTTAAATAAACGATAATGTTCGATGATTGTGCTGTGACATCTTTCAAGTGGTCCGTTTGATGTCGGGTTTTGAGGTGTGGTTGTATGTAATTCTGTTTGATATGTCGCAAGTAGCTATTTTATTACTAAGTTCGAGAACTCCGTACCTAGATCTGCAATTAGGGTTTTACACGCTCCATATTGTGAAATGTATTTGATTAGTTTTTTTCGCAATTTCGGTGGCACTTTTACTTTTGATCGGAAATGCTTGGCCAAATTTACTAAATAGATCTATTATTCTTAAGAATATGGCTTGTTCAATTTGGAATGTATATATATGCAGTATTTCTAAAGGTTTGGATTCTGTGGGGGTGTGTTCTAATGTTATTTGTACTGGGTTTCTGTTGTACTTGCACGTCTTGCATAATTCAGAATTTCGTACATACCCTTCTATATGTTTCTTTAAATTGGGACAGTAGTATTTTTTCTTGATTCTTAGGTATGTTTCTTCCGCTCCCCGATGATTACTCAACCCCTCATGATATTTCATGATCGTCTCGGTTAACTCGTCTTCGTTAATTTCATCCCTAATTTCCAAACATCTATAAAATTTGGGTGATTCCACGTTATTAAAATTTTTATTGATTGCTGAACTTACTAGTTCGTAATCTTGTTCATTTACAAAAACACAATAATATTTCCTTTGGGGTAAACAGTACTCTTTTATAAATTTTTCTATTTGGCTGGGTTCATTCAAATTAAAGTTTGCATAGATGAAATGTCGTTTGTCTTTTCTGACTGAGATTATTTCCGGTGTGTCTGTATTTTTTTAAAATTTTCTGATTGGTTTCGCTGTTAACGATTTCTTCCTCGAGTATCGGTATACCGGGTGCTGAGTATGATCTGCATTTGTATTAGCTGTTTCGTCATCGTCAATTTCTATTAATTCCTCTTCTTCGTCAATATTATTGACCACTGATTGGTTATATATATCCAGTGGGGTTATTTCTACTCTGGAAAGTGCATTTGCTGCGCAGTTTAACTTTCCTTTTTTATACAAGATTTTAAATTTACATTCTTCTAGTTTTAATCTCCAACGGAATAAGTTTGAATTTGGTTGTTTTAAAGAAAATAGCCATTTTAACGGTTTATGGTCTGTATATATGGTGAATTTACGTCCGTACAAATATGGTCTGAAATAATTTGTTGCCCATACGATGGCTAATAACTCCTTTTCTATCGTGCTGTACCTAGATTGTTTCGTTAAATGTACGACTGGCGTAAGCTATCGGATGGTCTGAATTTGGTTCAATATTCCAGCTATCGCTACATTGGAAGCGTCGGTTGTTAATATAAAATATTTGGAAAAATCTGGTGGTATTAGCACAGGTGAATTCATTAAAATTTCTTTACACGAGTTAAAGGCAGCAATGTATTCCTCGTCGTTAATGTTTATTTTAGAGTTTTTCTTTAAGCATTTGGTTAGTGGTTTCGTGACGTGTGCGAAGTTTTCTATGAATTTACGATAGTATCCAACTAGTCCTAGAAATGATTTGATTTCCTTGCGGGTTTTAGGTATTGGGAATTTCTTTATTGCATCCAGTTTCCTTGGATTCGGAGGAATCCCGTCTGGGCTGACCACGTGTCCTAGAAACTCGGCTTCCTTCTTTAGAAAATCGCTTTTGTGTAGCTGGATCTTTAAGTTGCTTTGTCTGAAGCGCTCGAATACCAGTTTAAGTTTTTCTATGTGTTCCTGTAATGGTGTGGAGAAGACTATGACGCCATCCATGTATACAAGGCATGTTTTTCCAATTAGGCCCTCTAATACGTTCTGCATGGGCCTGGAAAAGGTTGCTGGAGCCCCTGATCACCCAGAGGGCATCCTAGTGTACTTCCAATGGCCAGTATCAGTTGTAAACGCTGTTTTATCTATGTCCCTGGGGTCCATCTCGATTTGGTGATATCCAGATATTAAATCGATCGTCGAAAAATATTGGACTCTCCCGATTTTGTCCAATATTTCATCTATTTTGGGAATTAGGTGTCTGTCTGGTATTGTTTTCTCATTTAGTTTCCTGTAGTCTACCACAATTCTTGATTTTTGTTTATTAGATTTATCCTTTTTTATATGACCCAAATTGGTGAGCTATGGAGACTGTGGCGTTTCCTAATAATTTTTTGCTTTACCATGTCATTCATTTGTCGGTTTACTTCTGGTTTATGTACGTAAGGGTATGTGTATAATTTAGAATGGACGGGTATGTCATCGGTTGTCCTTATTCGGTGTTTTATTACATTGGTGTGAGTCAAAGGTTCATTTTTATTTAGAAAGATGTCCTGATATTCCGACAATAAATTAAATAATACTTGCTTCTCTTCATCGTTTAAATAATACGTATCTATTTGCTCGATTATTGCTTTTTCATTTATAATTTGTTTTTGGTTGCCCCTCGTATTTTTAATATTTATATTGTTCATCCGAACTGCATGTGGAATATTATTCTGTTTAACTTCCGGTTCATATGACATTCGTTTATGGCTATCTAGTGTTTCAAAAGCGTATTGTCTGTCTGTTTAATTTGCTGACTGGCTTATTATGTATGTTTATATAACTTTGTTCGGTGTCGTTTAATATTCGGTTTACTATGCCAAGTTCATTATTATGGACAAAATATTCTTGGGTTACTACATTATTTAAATCTATTTGGTTTTCGGATGATAGTAAACCACCAGCTTTGGTTTCTATCGTTACCGATTGATTATCGCTGTTTCTGTGGGAATTGTATTTTAATACATTTCTTGCCTATATATAGCTTTTCATTTTTAAAATCGATTTTAGCTTCATGTAACGTAAGAAACACTATACCTAGAAGACCACTGTAGTGATTGTTAAAATTAAAAAGACAAAATTCTTGTCTTATCTGAAATTGAATTGACTTTAATATTCGCACGTTTCAAATGTTTCGACGTGCCGCGGCTGCTCGTATACATTGTCTGAAAATTTATAATATGCTACTACGGGGTTCAACAGATTTTTTCAAAAGCTCGAATCTAATAAAAGTTTACACTGGATTTCTTTGAGTTCTATATAAGGTAAACGGTAAAATATTCTTTATATCTATTACGGTTCTTACGTTGAGGTGCCGGCAATGGAAAATTTTTGTTGTTGAATATCGTATGGTTCTGCTGGCGAATTTTCATGGCTAACTTCATAATCTAAATTATTTATTTCGTAACTTAATTCGTTTATACTGTTATCCAAAATTTCCGTGTTATTTAGATGAGATGTGTATCTCTGTGGTTGTTGTGACAGTCTTGAGCCAGAGCTGCCTAATTCCATCGGCTCTGGGTAGGTTCGGTTTATGTTCTGATTTACATTGGGTCGTCCATTTTGACTTAAATGATTATTGAAGTTAGGTCTTCTGTAGTGATTCGAAAAATTTCGCCTAGGCGTAAATTGCTGATTTTGTCTGGGTTGGAAATTTGTTTGACTCAATTGGTTATTATTATTTTGCTGAAAAGGTCTAAAATTCGGTTGAAATGGTCTTATAAAAGGTAGGTTGTTTTGTTTTTGGAATGGTGTTCGGTTCTGTCCTTCTTGTCTGTTATTATTTAAAAAATTATTTATCGTTTTATCTCTATAATCAAAGTTTTCTTCCGCAAATACGAATTTTAATGCTTGTTCTATGCTCTCCGGACTTCTCGATCTGAGCACGATGCCCACCGGATTTCTTAATCCACCTAAAAATGCTTTTAAAGTTTGATTTTGGTAAATATTCATTTTAATTACCCGTACCGCCTCATTGTTTTCGTTAGCAATTAAATTTGATATCAGTAATTGTTCTACATGACGGCATTTGTTAGCGAACGACAATGCATCTTCCGCATTCCTCTGTTTCAATGTCAACATCTCGGCCAGTAGACTAGAATCATCACGCTGATCTGTGAAGTTTTGCACGATTGCACTTCTCAATTCTGCCCATGAGTTTATAATCTTAGTATTAACAATGAGCCGTGCTATTCCTGTTAGTTTAGTTTGTATATAGTTTAGTAAAACATGATTCATGTATACATTTTCGTTAGCCACGTAAAATTGATTCATGACTAAGTCACATGGCTTTAAAAAATTGCCTACTACTTTACACAATTAATACTTAATACAAAAAAGGATAATATAATATAAAGACAAATATGAATATGAATATCAACATACAAGTGATAAAATGTTTAGCACACGATGTGCAGAGTCTAACTGGGAACAAGAAATGGACGTCGTTTCACAGGCGAACAGTCTATTTATAGCAAATCCCCCAGGCGTGGCACTATTGTTCCTAGAGGAGACTTTGGTCTTGCTGACGCTGTTTTCTACGTGTGATATTCCGTCGATTCTGTCGTTCTCAGCTTGCTCGCTTGAAGGCGCCTTCAATCTTCATGCTGACTTGGCTGTCCTGTTCGTGGGAAGGAGACCTGTTGGTATAAGGGCCTATTGTTGTGAATCTATTTATCCTGCGTGTAAACACATGATCCAAATAACTGGGCAGTATGAGTATTGTAACATGCGTTGTTGTATGTTATATATTACGGTTGGACATGTGTCTTGGCTTTTGAATCATACTTGAATAATTAAAAATAGAAGTACAGACAATGCAGACTGCAAGTAAAAGAAAGTATCGTACAATGCAGCATCTGCTCGATCAAAGACGATACGCGATTAGACCGTTACGCCTTAAATCCTCTGTTGTTTTATTAAAACAATGAGCTAATGAGTTTGGCTTTTCAACGTGAAAAAAAGCACAGAATGGCTATTAATTTCCTCCCATATAGTAAAATAGTAATTGACAAATTTTATAACACAAAATATTTGTTGAATATCTAAGTACTGTAACAGTTATAAGTACACTTGGAGAACCCAAATCACCACAACACATTTAAAAAGACCTGACGATCGTTTCACTAACCAAGTTAGCGTCATCAGAGGATGAAACATTCTAAATACTTAAAAAACTAACATCAACTTATATACCGGATCTCAGGTAAAGAGATCGAACCGAGATGACACACTAATCGTAGGCAAATTCCAAAGTGTATTGTATTTTTAGAAACATTCTAAATACTTAAAAAACTAACATCAACTTATATACCGGATCTCAGGTAAAGAGATCGAACCGAGATGACACACTAATCGTAGGCAAATTCCAAAGTGTATTGTATTTTTATCGCCTGACCAGGTCTTTGCGCTATCCCTACTGCTTTATCTAAAAGTGTCAATCTGTAATAGTCTTGATAAAGTTCAACGACAGCTAAATTAACAACGGTTCCTTTGGCGGCAATAACTGTATACTTGTGTTATCGGTAAAAACGTGCCGAAAACGTGGGAATTTTATTTAGCAAAGTAATCGATCAAATGACTCGTAATTGGCGCTGGTGCACTGTTCATACATTCTTTGTTGCAATTAGATTTCGCAATATATACGCTCTCAAACCCATTCAGCTGACCTGGTTTTCTAACATTTTTTATTAATTTCAGATTGTCTTTGTCAACGTGATGATTATTATCCCAGATATGTCGGGCGACGGCAGACTTATCTACAGTACCGTAACGTAATTGGGATATGTGTTCTTTGAATCTGATTCCAATCGATCTTTTTGTCTGTCCGACGTATTTAAGATTACAATCTTTACAACTTATTTCATAAATTCCCGACATTTTGTCCGCGCCATCCTTGTCTTTTGGATTACCTAGCAAGTTTTTTAAAGTATTTGTTGTTGAAAATGCTACCTGTAAGTCGACTTTTTTAAAAATGCTGTCTAGACCCCTCGTGATTCTAGGTTCAAATGGTAAGCAAACAAAGTTTTTTTCCGATTTTTCTCTTCTGAACGTCGTTGATTCCGTCAACATTTTCTTTGTGTTCTGTTTGTTGATTAATTTTTACAGCATTTTAAAAAAAGTCGACTTACAGGTAGCATTTTCAACAACAAATACTTTAAAAAACTTGCTAGGTAATCCAAAAGACAAGGATATCGCGGACAAAATGTCGGGAATTTAAGAAATAAATTGTAAAGATTGTAATCTTAAATACGTCGGAAAAACAAAAAGATCGATTGGAATCAGATTCAAAGAACACATATCCCAATTACGTTACGGTACTGTAGATAAGTCTGCCGTCGCCCGACATATTTGGGATAATAATCATCACGTTGATAAAGACAATCTGAAATTAATAAAAAATGTTAGAAAACCAGGTCAGCTGAATGGGTTTGAGAGCGTATATATTGCGAAATCTAATTGCAACAAAGAATGTTGGTTAGTGAAACGATCGTCAGGTCTTTTAAAATGTGTTGTGGTGATTTGGGTTCTCCAAGTGTACTTATAAGTGCTCATCACAGTTCCAACCTTCACTTACTGTAACAGTTTTAAAATATGATCCCGTTGTCACACACATACACACACACACACAAATATATATATATATATATATATATATATATATATATATATATATATATATATATATATATATATATATATATATATATATTGTGTGTGTGTGTAACGAGCGAATGTAACAATACTGCTCGATATTATTATATTTGTTTAAATTTGAATGACTGTAATGTGAGAACACATCGGTGAGTCCGACAGGACCGGAGGGTTTCGACAGCCTGCAGCCAGCAAACCGCATAGCAAAATTTATATTTCTCTATGGTAACTTCTCCTAATCTGACGCCTACGAGACGAGGAGGTAAATATAATGAGACGGTAAATATAGCGCATGCTGTGACGTCATCATTCATAATGTGTATATAACCTCATGGTTTTCCTTCTTTTACCTTTTAATTAGGCAAATTGATATCAGGGCACGTCAATTCAGACAGGATTATGATTAAACGGCACCTCAAGCAGGTCTTTTCTTTTGTAAAACGGCATCATAAATGAATGCCTGAAATGCTCTTTAATCATAATCCTGCCTGAACTGACCTCCTGACCTGCCCTGATATCAGTTTGCCTAATTAAAGGGTAAAAGAAGGAAAAAAGAAAGAAAAAGCATGACATTTTGTACACATTATGAATGAATGATGTCACGACACGCATTATATTTACCGCATCCTGCCTACGAGGCCAATAGAAGAAATCGGCAGTAGAAATAAGGTAAATATGCATATGCACCCTAACTCCCGTAACTTGCCCGTAGAGTAAACGAATGTACACCTATGTCAAGGTCAAGCAAAAACTTATGTTTTGTTGCCAGATTTCCAACTGTCCATTGCCCGACCCCTTGACTCCCGTTTCTCACCTAAAATACCCACGTTAACATCATTACTGGCTTAGAGGAAGGGAAAATCTTGGGACAATAATGTATACATTCTCCTATGCAATATGGTAAACTTGAAAGTTGCAGAGGCTAGAGTGCATAATTACTGGAATAAGATGATAGAGTAAGGTTAATTATAATGATCTAATTGTGTTTAGAAAACGCTGGAGCATATAATTTCAATTTGCAGGAGGTTGTAACATCATCTGTATGTCAGATTGCATGGATATCATAACAGCGCAGAGTTTTGTGGATCTTCGTTCTCCGGTCCTATATTCGGTAGTATAGATATTGAATAGAAATAGTGTTTTGCTGAAGTATTATTGGAAATAAAGTATAAAATAGTTTTTTCACCGTTAATCTTATAACTACTCAATATAATGTGTCAAGACAATATGTTAATTAATTGTCCAGTCATTCTAAATACAATTTGTAGCACTCATATATACTATATTTCTTGTTACCATAAAATATAAAATAAAAATAACTTTTTGTTGAAAGTTGGTCAAATCTAACTTTATGGTAAAATGCAACTTTGGTCAAGAATTAAATACAACTTTACCTACTTTATTCTTAAAGTTTAAAGCACTAATCAAATAGAATAATTAAATTTATGTACAACAATCGACACATAAAAACAGAATCATTCTAATAACTACAAAAATAATAACAAATTTACGCGTATTTTGCCAACGAAGTTTCATCATCAGTAGCTTTCGTCATCAATAACAAAATTTTGAGTTTCTTGTCATAATTTTTTTTTCTAAAATCAACTCATTTTCAAGTAGGTATACATTTATGTCCCCAAAACTGCAAGCAGTATTAAAGAGGCTTCTCGGTGTACGGCCTGAAAATGCGTTAGAGAAATTAGAAAAGGCTAAGTTTTTCTACTTTTTTAAAATAAATCCTTCGCCGACAAGTTGCAATTATGGCTCTCCCAAAGAGGTTGTATATGTTAGAGGGAACAAAGCCGAGTTTGCAGCCTGTCGATTTCCCACTCCTGTCACCGTCCAATCACAAACAAAATTTTGAATAACGCGCTAATGTGTTTTGTTTTGATTCGTTCCCCCAACCGCTCTTGAAGTTATTGTCAGCTGTCAACAAGTATTTGAAGTGTTTGTTGATTTGCGATTAGAGGTTATCTTGTGTGTTTTGCCGTTTTTTAGCAGTGTTTTAAGAGTGTAAAAGTTAAAAAATGCCAAGGTGTATTGTGAAGAACTGTATGTACAATAAAAGTGCCAATTATGAAAAGGATAAAGCAACTGTGCATTTATTTCGGTAAGTTGTTTACATGTCTTCTGTTTCCTTGTTTGGCGCCAAATGTTTATTGGTTTTCACAGGTCCGTATTTACACATTGTATTGCTTTTGTTAAATCTTTAGCATTTATTATTGTCAATTGTGTTTTTTTAAGAAATAAAATCTTAATAATGCATTATTTATTGAATATTTGTAATGAAATTAAGCATTTTGTTTGGCAATTATTATTTGAATTAGATGTATTTACCTATGTAGTTCCAGTAGAAGCAGAAAAAAAGTAGAATAGTTTCGTTTTATCTATTACTGCATCTTTCTAGAGGTTCAGTCACTGATAAAGTAGATAATTCGAGATATTATTTTCAGATTTCCCAAAGCTGGTGAAAGATACGAGGCTTGGAAACGAGCATTAAATTTAAGCGATGAAGATATTTTTATGAACTCAAATGTGTGCAATTTACATTTTACCGAGGAATCTTATGATTTAGAAAAATCACCTTTTGCAGTATACTTAAAAAAAAGTTCTATACCTGTATTGGTAAGTACTGAATCAAGGTTATTAATTTATGTAACTATTAGTGATATATATATATATATATATATATATATATATATATATATATATATATATATATATATATATATATATATATATATATATATATGTATATATATATATATATATATATATATATATATATATATATATATATATATATATATATATATATATATATAGCCAAACAGCGGTTTTTCAATGGCACTGCTATCAGTGATGGCTATTTTTAAATAACAGGGACTTTAAACAGCTACTGCGATTGTGGTTTAGCCATTTACAATGCTGCATGTGCGTATGCTATTATTTTAAACACTTACAAGGTGTTAGTGTTAACCGCTTAATTGAAACCACAATATGATCTTCAGATAGCTTTTAAATTATATTAATTTTAAAACTACTCAGATTTTTACTATTAATAGAAGTTCTATAAAATTAGCATATTACAAGAATATACGATGAGAGAAATCTACATATTATTTTTATTTTAATATAATGAAAAAGTTGGAAGGCATATATATGCTACAGTTCGGTGCTGCTTTAATTTTAGATTCAGCAGGTTTTTCCATGATATAATGACTTACAAGATATATGATATTGCGCATATGCCCCGTCCCCTCCTATGACATCACATGGTGAGTAACGTTATAGAAGGCAAACTACACACTTAACACAAAGTCATTCGCAATCAAAAAGTTTCTATACGTCAGTTTAATGTGGTTGAAGTTACATTCCATTCCATTTTTATATTACATATATATATATATATATATATATATATATATATATATATATATATATATATATATATATATATATATATATATATATATATAAGTGAAGTATAATAATTAAGGGGAGCCCTGAATTAGCATTGGTGATACACACACAAACTTAAAAAGTAGAGAAGACGTTCGTAGACATTTACAGGGGGCGTTAACATTCATAAACTTGATTTGATCATCATGTCACATAATCATAGTATAGTATTCTGATCTTAAAAAATTAATTCCAGCTGTATGCACTCAAATATCAGTAAAATACCTAATTTGTTAAGGGGTTGTGATGAAACGTCAAACTCCACTGTACGACAGCATATTATTATTGCATTGGACTCACCACATGACGCCATGCGCGTGACGGTTCTAAAAATAGATAGTCTCATTATCATATCTCGCGTTATTTGTATCATGAGTTTTTCGTTTTCTACCTATAAGAAAAGGAGAAATGTTGTATTCTAATACTGGCGAGAAGGAAAGTATACAGATACTTCTACTCGCTCGCACAAACTGCGATTGCGTGTATTATGAATACAGCAATTGCTGTTTGTCATGGAGTTTTTAGTATAAGATGAATTTCATAGAAATAATTACTCTAATGATTTGTGTAAATCTCGGTTTTCACAATCGCTGTTGTTTTGTGTTTTAATAACAGCTGCTAACAGCGATCTTTTAATAGAAGCGATTAAATCACCGGTAGCTATATATCGCTCATCTCTAGTAACTATGCTACTAATTACATTCACGTAATATATTGTTATGATATGTATCGTAATTTAATTAGCCCTGCAAATTTACATTAATGGTATTCGTTTCAAATTTATTTATGCAGGTAACAAACAAGCCATCAACACAAGTCGTTTTTGGCGAGCAGCCAATGACTGATATAACTGCTATCAATGTGCCATTTGCAGCTGACCCGTCAACTAGTACTTGGTCTGGTAGCAATGTACCTGTAATGGATTATTCTCGGCCATCAACAAGTGCTGGTTTTTATGAAGAGAAAACTGTTGTAGAGGTACCGCAAAGATCGTTTAGTAGTTTAGGATTTGCTGAAATGAAAACACCTTCAATGCCACCCACTTTGAAGGAAATGGTGAGTTAAATTCAGTTTTTGCCGTTTATGAAATCAGTATAATTTTAAAAAACCTAATATGTTATTCCATCACATTTTATATGGTGTTTAAGTTTGTATAGTCCATGATTAAATAAGTTAGAAACAACTGTTTTGCAATTTATCTCAACCACTATTAACCAAAATGTGTTGTTGGAAATTTTGTTTATATATTCATTTTACTTGAGAAAATAAATGGTTTATCATTGAACATTTTTTATAGGTTGTTACACCGCGCAAATGTAAACTGAAGAAGCAGTTATTCGATGCACGAAAAAAAATTAAACGGCTCAGCAGTAGTGTTCATCATTATAAGAAGAGAACAGCAACCCTTGCGAATATAATCAAACAACTAAAAGGTAAAGTAACCGACGAAACATTAGAAACATTAATGCAAATAGGACCTAATGAAGAATTTTTACAAAGACAATTAGGTCGTAAACATAAGTATGAAAATCAACTTAAAGCTTTTTCTCTTACGCTGCATTATTACTCTCCCAAAGCTTACAGTTTTGTCAGAAACACATTTAACTCGGCTCTTCCTCATCCAAAAACTATATCTAGATGGTATCAAAGCGTTAATGGGGAAGCTGGTTTTACGTCAGAGGTGTTCAACTTATTAAAGTCAAAATCAGAAAGCACAGATGGAAAACTTATATGTTCTTTAGTCATAGATGAGATGGCAATTCGCCAACATATAGAATGGGATGGGGTAAAATATTATGGGTTTGTAGATTTTGGTACAAATCTTGAGACCGATTGTAACCCTGTAGCCAAGGAAGCTCTTGTTTTTATGCTTGTTAGCATTAATCAATCATGGAAGCTTCCTCTTGGATATTTTTTAATCGACTCTTTAAGGGGTACACAAAAACAAAATTTGGTATTACAGTGTTTAACGCTACTAAATGAGTCGGGCATATACGTGGTCTCAATAACTTTTGATGGGGCAACAAATAACCTAACGTTAGCAAAAGAACTTGGCTGCGATTTGAATTGGAGGAACATTAACTCTACGTTTGTTGATCCTAGTTCAGGTAGGAAAATTGCAGTCTTTTTTGATCCATGTCATATGATCAAACTGATAAGAAACACATTAGGCGATAAAAAATTAATAATTGATGAGAATGGGGAAAATATAAAGTGGGATTATTTAGTAAAATTAAATGAGTTACAGGATCAGGAGGGCGTTCATTTGGCAAATAAATTAAGAAAATCGCATATATTTTATACAAATCAAAAAATGAAGGTTAAATTAGCCACACAACTTTTTAGCCACTCAGTGGCACATTCTTTGGAATATTGCAATGAAGTTTTACATCTTGAGGAGTTCAAAGAATGTGAGGGAACTGTGAAATTTATCCGACTTATAAACAATTTATTTGACATTCTTAATTCTAGAAATTTAAACAATTCAGATTTTAAGAAAGCAATAAACGCAGAAAATTTTGAAAACATTAATGTATTTTTAAGAGAGCTATCACAATATTTAACGTCACTTAGGATAATTGATGGAACGCTTCTGTGTGAGAGTGGTAGAAAAATGGGTATAATTGGCTTTTTATTTTGCATACAAAGTTTGCAATTTGTTTATAAAACTTTAATTGCCGACAATAATTTTTTGCTGTATTTTCCCACTTACAAAATCAGTCAGGATCATATTGAGCTTTTTTTTGGGCAAATTAGATCCATGGGAGGCTATAACAATAACCCATCAGCAAAGCAATTTAAAAGTGCATATAAAAGGATGATGGTGCATCTTGAATTAAAAGATTCATTTAAAGGAAATTGTATCCCTTTGGAAGCAATTCCTATTCTGTCACCCATTGAGGTAATAAATAAAACTTGTGGGCGAGAACGAATATCTGAAGAACCAGATGAAGACATGAGTCAAATAGATAATTTTGACGACGACACAGTTCTTCAAATATTAGATATGAATATATCAGAGTTTAAGAAAGAAGTCGTGACATATATATCTGGCTATGTAGTAAGGAAAATAACAAAAGCTCTGAGATGCGAAGAATGCGCGGGTGAACTTGTTGGGGAGAGGTCTGCGTTATTAACATCGTTTATAGATCAGAAAGACAAAGGTCAACTCCTCACATACCCATCTGACGATGTAATATCTATTTGCACTATTGCAGAAAAAGTTCTTCAAACATACTTAAATGAATCTGCGGTGATTATAAATGTAAAGGAAATAAACATGCGAATATTAAAAACTATAATAAACCAAAACAGCATATTTAAAAAACTTGAAGTTCACTTTCGAGAACAAAATCTTTTGACTTGCCATTATGGCCATCTAATTAAACTAATATCATCTATGTATGTTTCTATTAGAATACATCATTATAACAAAAATCTATTTGATAAAAGTAGAAGTTTAAGGGCTGTTTATAACAAACTTCTCTTATTTAAGGGCCAATAATTCAGTGTACATTTCAAGTACTCGTATGTCCTTCAAATAATGTTATCGGGAAGTTATTATGTCTTATAATATGACCAATAAATTTTAGCTTCCTCTCGATTTCTTTGAGCAAGCCTCTTTATTCGTTCACCTCTCCTAGCAAACTTTGAAGCGTCTTTCTATCAACCTGCACTGTCTTTGACATTTTTCTTGTCTACATTTCAAAAGCTTATATTCTCTTCATATCCTGCTTAACTACAGCCCAAGTTTCCGCCCCATACATTACCATACTCCATACACGTACGACTTGCATTTGTTCCTCATGGACAGGTTAAAATGTTTATTAGTGAGAACAGTACTTTGGTTATTGAATGCTTATTTTGCCATCGCGATCCTCTTCAGACCTTTCCTACACTTACCATCATCTGTGATAATACTTCCAATCAATTATTTGAAATAATCTAATAAATCAAGCGTCATGTTATAAGATTTAAAAGCTACTTTTGTATTTGTATAGGTATTCAAAATTTGTGAAATGCACACGTAACGCAATCTACATCGATCAAACTTCTAGAAATTTTAACACCCGATACAAAGAACATATTTTTGCATTTAGAAATAACCATGCTGACAAATCTACATTTGCAAAACATATTATTGATACCCAACATAGACCCACAGTAAATAACGGCATAAAACCACAACATTTTTGTCATGACAAGTGTAAACTAGACTTGTTTTAAGCTTTAGAAGTAAAAAAGCATATACACGACAATATTTAGGATTTCTGAGATATTCTTCTTCCTAATTAAATAAATCAGACAACATAAATCTAACTATTTTTTCCAAAAAGTTGTTATAAGACATGATGTGTGTCGATATTTTCATTGTATAGTCTGCTTTATTAATGTGTTTGTTTAGTTATTTTATTGTTGTAATTGTTATTATAGTTATTACTGTTATAGGTTTCTTCTATCTTTATGTTAAATATTGATATACATCACGTAGACATTTTAAAGGCGTCATCCGTCATATTTGTTTTATTTTATTTTCACTTTTAAAGATTTTTTTGATTATAACATCATAAAATAGCAACAGATCTTTATTTGTAATTGTCATGATTTCGTATTAATTCAAATTTTTTCTGTCTGAGGATACTATCAAGCAGCAAAACCAGTAACAGAGACGTTGAAGAACATCTAGAATTCAGAAGGGCCACTTGCTCCAGTTAGCTTACGCGCTGGCTACGTCCTTCACCTACAAAAACGAAAACCAACAGTGAAGCCAGAGAAGTAGTCTCCAAGTCTGTATGAAGTATGGACCAGTTTCATGAAGTAAGGGCAACAGCAATCAATGAAATTAATCTCTATTTCTTTAAAAAAGACAAGGAATGTTAACATTAATTTGTAAACAGTACAATGTACTTTATTTTGTATTTTCTTCTGTTGTTGAAATAAAAACTATTATTATTTATCTAACCTTTTGAATATAAAACTTTATCCAATATATTCATCCAACAATTTATCCAACCAATAACCCAAAAAATATTTCACTGATTTGGAGAAAATTTTGGAATTACGCTTATTTTGCTAATGGCTTGGATGAGTTCGTTCATCAGATCTTAACACATAGTTTTTCCTAACAAAAAATTAAATATATTTTTTTAAACGCAATAGCTTTCAAATTGTTTAAGTGATTGGAACGAAAATTTACAACTTAAAAGAACATACAGAGATGTGGTTGTGTACCAATTTTCAAGTCTTTTGATCAAAGAAAAATGAAGTTATTCGAAATTAATAATAAAATAATCCTCGACATCACTTCAAATTCTGTAATGCAATATCTACAATGTTGGACAAAGGCAGAGCAATACAGCACCTGTACTGTTATGCTATTTAAATAAATTGTAGATAAAATCTAAACAATGGAAGTTACAACCATTGCCAGATGTCAAGATGTTGCTGACCAGGATTGCCCGATCTTCAGAAATTTCATGTAGTTAAACCTTTCATGTATAAACATATGAAATTTTTACAACTTCTGATAATAAAGAAAACATTTTATAAAATTTAATTTTATCAGTCAGTTAAAAAATACTGTATTTAATACCTGCAAATTTCGAATTACCCATTTCTCATGATTTTTAACTTAGGTATCCCTCCGATCATAATTTACTCTATCCGACAACTTTGTTAGACTGCGTCTGTGCTGAAGCTCAGCTGTCATTTGTCATTGTGTGGTAGTGTTATTTATTGACAATATCAAATTGGAAATTTAGGACAGTAGAAACAGACACCATAAACAAAGAAGAAATTGGAAATTTAGCCTCTAGTGTAGGTTTTTGACATGATACCATTACTAGAGAGATATGATAATGTGGCAGCATAATAATATTATGCTAATGCTGTGGTACAGTCAGTTTGGCGTTTCATCACATCTCGTAACACACCAGCTGTTGTGTGCATACAGTTAGATGTAATTTTGTATTATCAGAATACTACTGTAACATGATGAAATCAAGTTTATAACTGTTAACATACTGTAAATAATTTCTCCACTTTTCAAGTTTGTGTTGCTGCAATGTTAATTAAGGGTTCCCTTAATTATACGCTTATTGTGCTTATAAATGTAATATAAAAATAAATGAAAATGCAAGTGCACCTATTTAATTTAGCTCTGTATTCTACATTATCTGAAAAAGACATTATAGGCGACGAAGTAGAATGTAATTTCGGTAAATTTGCAGTTGACTGCATGAGGGTTTTAGATATTTTTTTCCAGCAACATGCTTAGAACCTTCCTCGGCCACAAGGCAAATTTTCTGGCAAACAACCCCCAAGAAAATTAAGGGACTTTGAAAACATGCGTTTTTCACATTTTACAGCAATACCTCCTTTAAACCCTGTCTACCCCATATTCGCCCAGGTCCAGCAACCTTCTTGGGGGTTGCTCACAAGAAATTTTTCTTGTGCTTTATGCTTTGAAGGTAGTTGTATGCATGCACAAGGGGAAGGAGAACCCCCCGAATTTTTGGGTGAGGAGCAGAAACCCTCTTCCTCCTGGGGGTTCTTCTCCTGCATGCATACAATCACCCTCAATGCATCAACCAAAGGATTTTTTTTCCAGCTTTCTAGTGTATTTTTCTAGAGTATATTTCCTGTTTATCAATTGCTTTGTTTGAGTTTTGTATCCAAATTACTCTATAAATATATGTCATAGATCATGTTTTTGCTTGTCCTTCTTTACCTTGTTTTACTGTTCCTAATTAAATAAATTAATTTTCATAACTTTTAATATAAGGCTAAATCTTACAGCTTATATAAATATATTATTTAATATTGTTATGAAAATTCACTATCATAACGCACTTGCTGCGTTCCGAACCTTTTTAGGTTACCTATTTATAGAAAAGCTTAAGAAATTCATGAATAAGCATTACATTTCAATGATTGAATAATTTCAGTTTTATTTCTAACCAAACTAAAAATTCCTAAATACGTCCCTGACGTTTCTCCCACTCAAGTCACCGAACTCCGCCCAGTTTGGAAAAGTGTACAGGCTTCTTGTATTGCAAAACTGCACCTTTGTTACCTCTATCCCTTACAACCTCTTTGTTTACATGTCTTCTGTTTCCTTGTTTGGCGCCAAATGTTTATTGGTTTTCACAGGTCCGTATTTACACATTGTATTGCTTTTGTTAAATCTTTAGCATTTATTATTGTCAATTGTGTTTTTTCAAGAAATAAAATCTTAATAATGCATTATTTATTGAATATTTGTAATGAAATTAGGCATTTTGTTTGGCAATTATTATTTGAATTAGATGTATTTACCTATGTAGTTCCAGTAGAAGCAGAAAAAAAGTAGAATAGTTTTGTTTTATCTATTACTGCATCTTTCTAGAGGTTCAGTCACTGATAAAGTAGATAATTTGAGATATTATTTTCAGATTTCCCAAAGCTGGTGAAAGATACGAGGCTTGGAAACGAGCATTAAATTTAAGCGATGAAGATATTTTTATGAACTCAAATGTGTGCAATTTACATTTTACCGAGGAATCTTATGATTTAGAAAAATCACCTTTTGCAGTATACTTAAAAAAAAGTTCTATACCTGTATTGGTAAGTACTGAATCAAGGTTATTAATTTATGTAACTATTAGTGATATATATATATATATATATATATATATATATATATATATATATATATATATATATATATATATATATATAGCCAAACAGCGGTTTTTCAATGGCACTGATATCAGTGATGGCTATTTTTAAATAACAGGGACTTTAAACAGCTACTGCGATTGTGGTTTAGCCATTTACAATGCTGCATGTGCGTATGCTATTATTTTAAACACTTACAAGGTGTTAGTGTTAACCGCTTAATTGAAACCACAATATGATCTTCAGATAACTTTTAAATATATATTAATTTTAAAACTACTCAGATTTTTACTATTAATAGAAGTTCTATAAAATTAGCATATTACAAGAATATACGATGAGAGAAATCTACATATTATTTTTATTTTAATATAATGAAAAAGTTGGAAGGCATATATATGCTACAGTTCGGTGCTGCTTTAATTCTAGATTCAGCAGGTTTTTCCATGATATAATAACTTACAAGATATATGATATTGCGCATATGCCCCGTCCCCTCCTATGACATCACATGGTGAGTAACGTTATAGAAGGCCAACTACACACTTAACACAAAGTCATTCGCAATCAAAAAGTTTCTATACGTCACTTTAATGTGGTTGAAGTTACATTCCATTCCATTTTTATATTACATATATATATATATATATATATATATATATATATATATATATATATATATATATATATATATATATATATATATATATATATGCACAAGTGAAGTATAATAATTAAGGGGAGCCCTGAATTAGCATTGGTGATACACAAACTTAAAAAGTAGAGAAGACGTTCGTAGACATTTACAGGGGGCCTTAACATTCATAAACTTGATTTGATCATCATGTCACATAATCATAGTATAGTATTCTGATCTTAAAAAGTTAATTCCAACTGTATGCACTCAAATATCAGTAAAATACCTAATTTGTTAAGGGGTTGTGATGAACCGTCAAACTCCACTGTACGACAGCATATTATTATTGCATTGGACTCACCACATGACGCCATGCGCGTGACGGTTCTAAAAATAGATAGTCTCATTATCATATCTCGCGTTATTTGTATCATGAGTTTTTCGTTTTCTACCTATAAGAAAAGGAGAAATGTTGTATTCTAATAATGGCGAGAAGGAAAGTATACAGATACTTCTACTCGCTCGCACAAACTGCGATTGCGTGTATTATGAATACAGCAATTGCTGTTTGTCATGGAGTTTTTAGTATAAGATGAATTTCATAGAAATAATTACTCTAATGATTTGTGTAAATCTCGGTTTTCACAATCGCTGTTGTTTTGTGTTTTAATAACAGCTACTAACAGCGATCTTTTAATAGAAGCGATTAAATCACCGGTAGCTATATATCGCTCATCTCTAGTAACTATGCTACTAATTACATTCACGTAATATATTGTTATGATATTTATCGTAATTTAATTAGCCCTGCAAATTTACATTAATGGTATTCGTTTCAAATTTATTTATGCAGGTAACAAACAAGCCATCAACACAAGTCGTTTTTGGCGAGCAGCCAATGACTGATATAACTGCTATCAATGTGCCATTTGCAGCTAACCCGTCAACTAGTACTTGGTCTGGTAGCAATGTACCTGTAATGGATTATTCTCGGCCATCAACAAGTGCTGGTTTTTATGAAGAGAAAACTGTTGTAGAGGTACCGCAAAGATCGTTTAGTAGTTTAGGATTTGCTGAAATGAAAACACCTTCAATGCCACCCACTTTGAAGGACATGGTGAGTTAAATTCAGTTTTTGCCGTTTATGAAATCAGTATAATTTTAAAAAACCTAATATGTTATTCCATCACATTTTATATGGTGTTTAAGTTTGTATAGTCCATGATTAAATAAGTTAGAAACAACTGTTTTGCAATTTATCTCAACCACTATTAACCAAAATGTGTTGTTGGAAATTTTGTTTATATATTCATTTTACTTGAGAAAATAAATGGTTTATCACTGAACATTTTTTATAGGTTGTTACACCGCGCAAACGTAAACTGAAGAAGCAGTTATTCGATGCACGAAAAAAAATTAAACGGCTCAGCAGTAGTGTTCATCATTATAAGAAGAGAACAGCAACCCTTGCGAATATAATCAAACAACTAAAAGGTAAAGTAACCGACGAAACATTAGAAACATTAATGCAAATAGGACCTAATGAAGAATTTTTACAAAGACAATTAGGTCGTAAACATAAGTATGAAAATCAACTTAAAGCTTTTTCTCTTACGCTGCATTATTACTCTCCCAAAGCTTACAGTTTTGTCAGAAACACATTTAACTCGGCTCTTCCTCATCCAAAAACTATATCTAGATGGTATCAAAGCGTTAATGGGGAAGCTGGTTTTACGTCAGAGGTGTTCAACTTATTAAAGTCAAAATCAGAAAGCACAGATGGAAAACTTATATGTTCTTTAGTCATAGATGAGATGGCAATTCGCCAACATATAGAATGGGATGGGGTAAAATATTATGGGTTTGTAGATTTTGGTACAAATCTTGAGACCGATTGTAACCCTGTAGCCAAGGAAGCTCTTGTTTTTATGCTTGTTAGCATTAATCAATCATGGAAGCTTCCTCTTGGATATTTTTTAATCGACTCTTTAAGGGGTACACAAAAACAAAATTTGGTATTACAGTGTTTAACGCTACTAAATGAGTCGGGCATATACGTGGTCTCAATAACTTTTGATGAGGCAACAAATAACCTAACGTTAGCAAAAGAACTTGGCTGCGATTTGAATTGGAGGAACATTAACTCTACGTTTGTTGATCCTAGTTCAGGTAGGAAAATTGCAGTCTTTTTTAATCCATGTCATATGATCAAACTGATAAGAAACACATTAGGCGATAAAAAATTAATAATTGATGAGAATGGGGAAAATATAAAGTGGGATTATTTAGTAAAATTAAATGAGTTACAGGATCAGGAGGGCGTTCATTTGGCAAATAAATTAAGAAAATCGCATATATTTTATACAAACCAAAAAATGAAGGTTAAATTAGCCACACAACTTTTTAGCCACTCAGTGGCACATTCTTTGGAATATTGCAATGAAGTTTTACATCTTGAGGAGTTCAAAGAATGTGAGGGAACTGTGAAATTTATCCGACTTATAAACAATTTATTTGACATTCTTAATTCTAGAAATTTAAACAATTCAGATTTTAAGAAAGCAATAAACGCAGAAAATTTTGAAAACATTAATGTATTTTTAAAAGAGCTATCACAATATTTAACGTCACTTAGGATAATTGATGGACCGCTTCTGTGTGAGAGTGGTAGAAAAATGGGTATAATTGGCTTTTTATTTTGCATACAAAGTTTGCAATTTGTTTATAAAACTTTAATTGCCGACAATAATTTTTTGCTGTATTTTCCCACTTACAAAATCAGTCAGGATCATATTGAGCTTTTTTTTGGGCAAATTAGATCCATGGGAGGCTATAACAATAACCCATCAGCAAAGCAATTTAAAAGTGCATATAAAAGGATGATGGTGCATCTTGAATTAAAAGATTCATTTAAAGGAAATTGTATCCCTTTAGAAGCAATTCCTATTCTGTCACCCATTGAGGTAATAAATAAAACTTGTGGGCGAGAACGAATATCTGAAGAACCAGATGAAGACATGAGTCAAATAGATAATTTTGACGACGACACAGTTCTTCAAATATTAGATATGAATATATCAGAGTTTAAGAAAGAAGTCGTGACATATATATCTGGCTATGTAGTAAGGAAAATAACAAAAGCTCTGAGATGCGAAGAATGCGCGGGTGAACTTGTTGGGGAGAGGTCTGTGTTATTAACATCGTTTATAGATCAGAAAGACAAAGGTCAACTCCTCACATACCCATCTGACGATGTAATATCTATTTGCACTATTGCAGAAAAAGTTCTTCAAACATACTTAAATGAATCTGCGGTGATTATAAATGTAAAGGAAATAAACATGCGAATATTAAAAACTATAATAAACCAAAACAGCATATTTAAAAAACTTGAAGTTCACTTTCGAGAACAAAATCTTTTGACTTGCCATTATGGCCATCTAATTAAACTAATATCATCTATGTATGTTTCTATTAGAATACATCATTATAACAAAAATCTATTTGATAAAAGTAGAAGTTTAAGGGCTGTTTATAACAAACTTCTCTTATTTAAGGGCCAATAATTCAGTGTACATTTCAAGTACTCGTATGTCCTTCAAATAATGTTATCGGAAAGTTATTATGTCTTATAATATGACCAATAAATTTTAGCTTCCTCTCTATTTCTTTGAGCAACCCTCTTTATTCTTTCACCTCTCCTAGCACACTTTGAAGCGTCTTTCTATCAACCTGCACTGTCTTTGAAATTTTTCTTGTCTACATTTCAAAAGCTTATATTCTCTTCATATCCTGCTTAACTACAGCCCAAGTTTCCGCCCCATACATTACCATACTCCATACACGTACGACTTGCATTTGTTCCTCATGTACAGGTTAAAATGTTTATTAGTGAGAACAGTACTGTGGTTATTGAATGCTTGTTTTGCCATCGCGATCCTCTTCAGACCTTTCCTACACTTACCATCATCTGTGATAATACTTCCAATCAATTATTTGAAATAATCTAATAAATCAAGCGTCATGTTATAAGATTTAAAAGCTACTTTTGTATTTGTATAGGTATTCAAAATTTGTGAAATGCACACGTAACGCAATCTACATCGATCAAACTTCTAGAAATTTTAACACCCAATACAAAGAACATATTTTTGCATTTAGAAATAACCATGCTGACAAATCTACATTTGCAAAACATATTATTGATACCCAACATAGACCCACAGTAAATAACGGCATAAAACCACAACATTTTTGTCATGACAAGTGTAAACTAGACTTGTTTTAAGCTTTAGAAGTAAAAAAGCATATACACGACAATATTTAGGATTTCTGAGATATTCTTCTTCCTAATTAAATAAATCAGACAACATAAATCTAACTATTTTTTCCAAAAAGTTGTTATAAGACATGATGTGTGTCGATATTTTCATTGTATAGTCTGCTTTATTAATGTGTTTGTTTAGTTATTTTATTGTTGTAATTGTTATTATAGTTATTACTGTTATAGGTTTCTTCTATCTTTATGTTAAATATTGATATACATCACGTAGACATTTTAAAGGCGTCATCCGTCATATTTGTTTTACTTTATTTTCACTTTTAAAGATTTTTTTGATTATAACATCATAAAATAGCAACAGATCTTTATTTGTAATTGTCATGATTTCGTATTAATTCAATTTTTTTCTGTCTGAGAATACTATCAAGCAGCAAAACCAGTAACAGAGACGTTGAAGAACATCTAGAATTCAGAAGGGCCACTTGCTTCAGTTAGCTTACGCGCTGGCTACGTCCTTCACCTACAAAAACGAAAACCAACAGTGAAGCCAGAGAAGTAGTCTCCAAGTCTGTATGAAGTATGGACCAGTTTCACGAAGTAAGGGCAACAGCAATCAATGAAATTAATCTCTATTTCTTTAAAAAAGACAAGGAATGTTAACATTAATTTGTAAACAGTACAATGTACTTTATGTTGTATTTTCTTCTGTTGTTGAAATAAAAACTATTATTATTTATCTAACCTTTTGAATATAAAACTTTATCCAATATATTCATCCAACAATTTATCCAACCAATAACCCAAAAAATATTTCACTGATTTGGAGAAAATTTTGGAATTATGCTTATTTTGCTAATGGCTTGGATGAGTTCGTTCATCAGATCTTAACACATAGTTTTTCCTAACAGAAAATTAAATATATTTTTTTAAACGCAATAGCTTTCAAATTGTTTAAGTGATTGGAACGAAAATTTACAACTTAAAAGAACATACAGAGATGTGGTTGTGTACCAATTTTCAAGTCTTTTGATCAAAGAAAAATGAAGTTATTCGAAATTAATAATAAAATAATCCTCGACATCACTTCAAATTCTGTAATGCAATATCTACAATGTTGGACAAAGGCAGAGCAATACAGCTACCTGTACTGTTATGCTATTTAAATAAATTGTAGATAAAATCTAAATAATGGAAGTCACAACCATTGCCAGATGTCAAGATGTTGCTGACCGGGGTTGCCCGATCTTCAGAAATTTCATGTAGTTAAACCTTTCATGTATAAACATATGAAATTTTTACAACTTCTGATAATAAAGAAAACATTTTATAAAATTTAATTTTATCAGTCAGTTAAAAAATACTGTGTTTAATACCTGCAAATTTCGAATTACCCATTTCTCATGATTTTCAACTTAGGTATCCCTCCGATCATAATTTACTCTATCCGACAACTTTGTTAGACTGCGTATGTGCTGAAGCTCAGCTGTCATTTGTCATTGTATGGTAGTGTTATTTATTGACAATATCAAATTGGAAATTTAGGACAGTAGAAACAGACACCATAAACAAAGAAGAAATTGGAAATTTAGCCTCTAGTGTAGGTTTTTGACATGATACCATTACTAGAGAGATATGATAATGTGGCAGCATAATAATATTATGCTAATGCTGTGGTACAGTCAGTTTGGCGTTTCATCACATCTCGTAACACACCAGCTGTTGTGTGCATACAGTTAGATGTAATTTTTTATTATCAGAATACTACTGTAACATGATGAAATCAAGTTTATAACTGTTAACATACTGTAAATAATTTCTCCACTTTTCAAGTTTGTGTTGCTGCAATGTTAATTAAGGGTTCCCTTAATTATACGCATATTGTGCGTATAAATGTAATATAAAAAAAAATAAAAAAATGAAAATGCAAGTGAACCTATTTAATTTAGCTCTGTATTCTACATTATCTGAAAAAGACATTATAGGCGACGAAGTAGAATGTAATTTCGGTAAATTTGCAGTTGACTGCATGAGGGTTTTAGATATTTTTTTCCAGCAACATGCTTAAAACCTTCCTCGCCCACAAGGCAAATTTTCTGGCAAACAACCCCCAAGAAAATTAAGGGACTTTGAAAACATGCGTTTTTCACATTTTACAGCAATACCTCCTTTAAACCCTGTCTACCCCATATTCGCCCAGGTCCAGCAACCTTCTTGGGGGTTGCTCACAAGAAATTTTTCTTGTGCTTTATGCTTTGAAGGTAGTTGTATGCATGCACAAGGGGAAGGAGAACCCCCCGAATTTTTGGGTGAGGAGCAGAAACCCTCTTCCTCCTGGGGTTCTTCTCCTGCATGCACACAATCACCCTCAATGCATCAACCAAAGGATTTTTTTTCCAGCTTTCTAGTTTATTTTTCTAGAGTATATTTCCTGTTTATCAATTGCTTTGTTTGAGTTTTGTATCCAAATTACTCTATAAATATATGTCATAGATCATGTTTTTGCTTGTCCTTCTTTACCTTGTTTTACTGTTCCTAATTAAATTAATTAATTTTCATAACTTTTAATATAAGGCTAAATCTTACAGCTTATATAAATATATTATTTAATATTGTTATGAAAATTCACTATCATAACGCACTTGCTGCGTTCCGAACCTTTTTAGGTTACCTATTTATACAAAAGCTTAAGAAATTCATGAATAAGCATTACATTTCAATGATTGAATAATTTCAGTTTTATTTCTAACCAAACTAAAAATTCCTAAATACGTCCCTGACGTTTCTCCCACTCAAGTCACCGAACTCCGCCCAGTTAGGAAAAGTGTACAGGCTTCTTGTATTGCAAAACTGCACCTTTGTTACCTCTATCCCTTACAACCTCTTTGGGCTCTCCCAAATTACAACTATAATGGCTCTCTCTAGTTACAACCTTCAAAAACTGTGCTGTGTATTTTATTCTCCATATATTTACAAATGTAAGCAAATTTTCAAGTTACATTTAAAATAAAGGGAATGGATGATTGCCAACTTCATCCCGTAAGGATATCTAAAATCTTAATTTATGTCAAAAGGTTTCACATTCAGTTCCTTTGGGCATGTGTGAAAAATAGTAGTAGATAAGTAAGGTACATCACCTCACGCCTGTTAGGTTCGTTCTCCATGAGAGCTTAGCCCATAGATTATTATTAGCTCTACGGTCATGGGCAACTCATGGTTTGGGTTAGTGACAACCAAAGAGGTTGTATATATTAGAGGGAACAAAGCCGAGTTTGCAGCCTGTCGATTTCCCACTCCTGTCACCGTCCAATCACAAACAAAATTTTGAATAACGCGCTAATGTGTTTTGTTTTGATTCGTTCCCCCAACCGCTCTTGAAGTTATTGTCAGCTGTCAACAAGTATTTGAAGTGTTTGTTGATTTGCGATTAGAGGTTATCTTGTGTGTTTTGCCGTTTTTTAGCAGTGTTTTAAGAGTGTAAAAGTTAAAAAATGCCAAGGTGTATTGTGAAGAACTGTATGTACAATAAAAGTGCCAATTATGAAAAGGATAAAGCAACTGTGCATTTATTTCGGTAAGTTGTTTACATGTCTTCTGTTTCCTTGTTTGGCGCCAAATGTTTATTGGTTTTCACAGGTCCGTATTTACACATTGTATTGCTTTTGTTAAATCTTTAGCATTTATTATTGTCAATTGTGTTTTTTCAAGAAATAAAATCTTAATAATGCATTATTTATTGAATATTTTTAATGAAATTAAGCATTTTGTTTGGCAATTATTATTTGAATTAGATGTATTTACCTATGTAGTTCCAGTAGAAGCAGAAAAAAAGTAGAATAGTTTCGTTTTATCTATTACTGCATCTTTCTAGAGGTTCAGTCACTGATAAAGTAGATAATTCGAGATATTATTTTCAGATTTCCCAAAGCTGGTTAAAGATACGAGGCTTGGAAACGAGCATTAAATTTAAGCGATGAAGATATTTTTATGAACTCAAATGTGTGCAATTTACATTTTACCGAGGAATCTTATGATTTAGAAAAATACCCTTTTGCAGTATACTTTTAAAAAAGTTCTATACCTGTATTGGTAAGTACTGAATCAAGGTTATTAATTTATGTAACTATTAGTGATATATATATATATATATATATATATATATATATATATATATATATATATATATATATATATATATATATATATATATATATATATATATATATATATAGCCAAACAGCGGTTTTTCAATGGCACTGCTATCAGTAATGGTTATTTTTAAATAACAGGGACTTTAAACAGCTACTGCGATTGTGGTTTAGCCATTTACAATGCTGCATGTGCGTATGCTATTATTTTAAACACTTACAAGGTGTTAGTGTTAACCGCTTAATTGAAACCACAATATGATCTTCAGATAGCTTTTAAATTATAATAATTTTAAAACTACTCAGATTTTTACTATTAATAGAAGTTCTATAAAATTAGCATATTACAAGAATATACGATGAGAGAAATCTACATATTATTTTTATTTTAATATAATGAAAAAGTTGGAAGGCATATATATGCTACAGTTCGGTGCTGCTTTAATTTTAGATTCAGCAGGTTTTTCCATGATATAATGACTTACAAGATATATGATATTGCGCATATGCCCCGTCCCCTCCTATGACATCACATGGTGAGTAACGTTATAGAAGGCCAACTACACACTTAACACAAAGTCATTCGCAATCAAAAAGTTTCTATACGTCAGTTTAATGTGGTTAAAGTTACATTCCATTCCATTTTTATATTACATATATATATATATATATATATATATATATATATATATATATATATATATATATATATATATATATATATATATATATATATATATATATGCACAAGTGAAGTATAATAATTAAGGGGAGCCCTGAATTAGCATTGGTGATACACAAACTTAAAAAGTAGAGAAGACGTTCGTAGACATTTACAGGGGGCGTTAACATTCATAAACTTGATTTGATCATCATGTCACATAATCATAGTATAGTATTCTGATCTTAAAAAATTAATTCCAACTGTATGCACTCAAATATCAGTAAAATACCTAATTTGTTAAGGGGTTGTGATGAACCGTCAAACTCCACTGTACGACAGCATATTATTATTGCATTGGACTCACCACATGACGCCATGCGCGTGACGGTTCTAAAAATAGATAGTCTCATTATCATATCTCGCGTTATTTGTATCATGAGTTTTTCGTTTTCTACCTATAAGAAAAGGAGAAATGTTGTATTCTAATACTGGCGAGAAGGAAAGTATACAGATACTTCTACTCGCTCGCACAAACTGCGATTGCGTGTATTATGAATACAGCAATTGCTGTTTGTCATGGAGTTTTTAGTATAAGATGAATTTCATAGAAATAATTACTCTAATGATTTGTGTAAATCTCGGTTTTCACAATCGCTGTTGTTTTGTGTTTTAATAACAGCTGCTAACAGCGATCTTTTAATAGAAGCGATTAAATCACCGGTAGCTATATATCGCTCATCTCTAGTAACTATGCTACTAGTTACATTCACGTAATATATTGTTATGATATTTATCGTAATTTAATGAGCCCTGCAAATTTACATTAATGGTATTCGTTTCAAATTTATTTATGCAGGTAACAAACAAGCCATCAACACAAGTCGTTTTTGGCGAGCAGCCAATGACTGATATAACTGCTATCAATGTGCCATTTGCAGCTGCCCCGTCAACTAGTACTTGGTCTGGTAGCAATGTACCTGTAATGGATTATTCTCGGCCATCAACAAGTGCTGGTTTTTATGAAGAGAAAACTGTTGTAGAGGTACCGCAAAGATCGTTTAGTAGTTTAGGATTTGCTGAAATGAAAACACCTTCAATGCCACCCACTTTGAAGGACATGGTGAGTTAAATTCAGTTTTTGCCGTTTATGAAATCAGTATAATTTTAAAAAACCTAATATGTTATTCCATCACATTTTATATGGTGTTTAAGTTTGTATAGTCCATGATTAAATAAGTTAGAAACAACTGTTTGCAATTTATCTCAACCACTATTAACCAAAATGTGTTGTTGGAAATTTTGTTTATATATTCATTTTACTTGAGAAAATAAATGGTTTATCATTGAACATTTTTTATAGGTTGTTACACCGCGCAAACGTAAACTGAAGAAGCAGTTATTCGATGCATGAAAAAAAATTAAACGGCTCAGCAGTAGTGTTCATCATTATAAGAAGAGAACAGCAACCCTTGCGAATATAATCAAACAACTAAAAGGTAAAGTAACCGACGAAACATTAGAAACATTAATGCAAATAGAACCTAATGAAGAATTTTTACAAAGACAATTAGGTCGTAAACATAAGTATGAAAATCAACTTAAAGCTTTTTCTGCTACGCTGCATTATTACTCTCCCAAAGCTTACAGTTTTGTCAGAAACACATTTAACTCGGCTCTTCCTCATCCAAAAACTATATCTAGATGGTATCAAAGCGTTAATGGGGAAGCTGGTTTTACGTCAGAGGTGTTCAACTTATTAAAGTCAAAATCAGAAAGCACAAATGGAAAACTTATATGTTCTTTAGTCATAGATGAGATGGCAATTCGCCAACATATAGAATGGGATGGGGTAAAATATTATGGGTTTGTAGATTTTGGTATAAATCTTGAGACCGATTGTAACCCTGTAGCCAAAGAAGCTCTTGTTTTTATGCTTGTTAGCATTAATCAATCATGGAAGCTTCCTCTTGGATATTTTTTAATCGACTCTTTAAGGGGTACACAAAAACAAAATGGTATTACAGTGTTTAACGCTACTAAATGAGTCGGGCATATACGTGGTCTCAATAACTTTTGATGGGGCAACAAATAACCTAACGTTAGCAAAAGAACTTGGCTGCGATTTGAATTGGAGGAACATTAACTCTACGTTTGTTGATCCTAGTTCAGGTAGGAAAATTGCAGTCTTTTTTGATCCATGTCATATGATCAAACTGATAAGAAACACATTAGGCGATAAAAAATTAATAATTGATGAGAATGGGGAAAATATAAAGTGGGATTATTTAGTAAAATTAAATGAGTTACAGGATCAGGAGGGCGTTCATTTGGCAAATAAATTAAGAAAATCGCATATATTTTATACAAACCAAAAAATGAAGGTTAAATTAGCCACACAACTTTTTAGCCACTCAGTGGCACAATCTTTGGAATATTGCAATGAAGTTTTACATAAACTACCATTAACTATCTTCTGTTTTTAAATTCTTATAATATGAACACTTTGTTTGTAGTGTAGTTGCCATAGTATAAACTATAAACCTAGTGCACCTGGTGACTCTAAAAAACAATATTGGAATTGGATCTGGATTCTGCAGCTCTTATCTTTTGAACGTTATAAACGTTATAAGTGTGTTTTATAAGTATCTTTATTTTGTATTATTTAAGGAAAAATTTTCCTTAATTGTTATGCTTATTGTGTGTGCCATTGTCGTTCTTATTGTTAATTTTTTGACGTACATGAACATCCCTGTGTCATTCAGGTGACATTGGCCTGTTTCATTCTTAATATATACATTATACATTATACATTATACATTATACATTATACATTATACATTATACATTATACATTATACATTATACATTATACATTATACATTATACATTATACATTATACATTATACATTATACATTATACATTATACATTATACATTATACATCTTGAGGAGTTCAAAGAATGTGAGGGAACTGTGAAATTTATCCGACTTATAAACAATTTATTTGACATTCTTAATTCTAGAAATTTAAACAATTCAGATTTTAAAAAAGCAATAAACGCAGAAAATTTTGAAAACATTAATGTATTTTTAAGAGAGCTATCACAATATTTAACGTCACTTAGGATAATTGATGGACCGCTTCTGTGTGAGAGTGGTAGAAAAATGGGTATAATTGGCTTTTTATTTTGCATACAAAGTTTGCAATTTGTTTATAAAACTTTAATTGCCGACAATAATTTTTTGCTGTATTTTCCCACTTACAAAATCAGTCAGGATCATATTGAGCTTTTTTTTGGGCAAATTAGATCCATGGGAGGCTATAACAATAACCCATCAGCAAAGCAATTTAAAAGTGCATATAAAAGGATGATGGTGCATCTTGAATTAAAAGATTCATTTAAAGGAAATTGTATCCCTTTAGAAGCAATTCCTATTCTGTCACCCATTGAGGTAATAAATAAAACTTGTGGGCGAGAACGAATATCTGAAGAACCAGATGAAGACATGAGTCAAATAGATAATTTTGACGACGACACAGTTCTTCAAATATTAGATATGAATATATCAGAGTTTAAGAAAGAAGTCGTGACATATATATCTGGCTATGTAGTAAGGAAAATAACAAAAGCTCTGAGATGCGAAGAATGCGCGGGTGAACTTGTTGGGGAGAGGTCTGCGTTATTAACATCGTTTATAGATCAGAAAGACAAAGGTCAACTCCTCACATACCCATCTAACGATGTAATATCTATTTGCACTATTGCAGAAAAAGTTCTTCAAACATACTTAAATGAATCTGCGGTGATTATAAATGTAAAGGAAATAAACATGCGAATATTAAAAACTATAATATACCAAAACAGCATATTTAAAAAACTTTGAAGTTCACTTTCGAGAACAAAATCTTTTGACTTGCCATTATGGCCATCTAATTAAACTAATATCATCTATGTATGTTTCTATTAGAATACATCATTATAACAAAAATCTATTTGATAAAAGTAGAAGTTTAAGGGCTGTTTATAACAAACTTCTCTTATTTAAGGGCCAATAATTCAGTGTACATTTCAAGTACTCGTATGTCCTTCAAATAATGTTATCGGGAACTTATTATGTCTTATAATATGGCCAATAAATTTTAGCTTCCTCTCGATTTCTTTGAGCAAGCCTCTTTATTCTTTCACCTCTCCTAGCACACTTTGAAGCGTCTTTCTATCAACCTGCACTGTCTTTGACATTTTTCTTGTCTACATTTCAAAAGCTTATATTCTCTTCATATCCTGCTTAACTACAGCCCAAGTTTCCGCCCCATACATTACCATACTCCATACACGTACGACTTGCATTTGTTCCTCATGTACAGGTTAAAATGTTTATTAGTGAGAACAGTACTTTGGTTATTGAATGCTTGTTTTGCCATCGCGATCCTCTTCAGACCTTTCCTACACTTACCATCATCTGTGATAATACTTCCAATCAATTATTTGAAATAATCTAATAAATCAAGCGTCATGTTATAAGATTTAAAAGCTACTTCTGTATTTGTATAGGTATTCAAAATTTGTGAAATGCACACGTAACGCAATCTACATCGATCAAACTTCTAGAAATTTTAACACCCGATACAAAGAACATATTTTTGCATTTAGAAATAACCATGCTGACAAATCTACATTTGCAAAACATATTATTGATACCCAACATAGACCCACAGTAAATAACGGCATAAAACCACAACATTTTTGTCATGACAAGTGTAAACTAGACTTGTTTTAAGCTTTAGAAGTAAAAAAGCATATACACGACAATATTTAGGATTTCTGAGATATTCTTCTTCCTAATTAAATAAATCAGACAACATAAATCTAACTATTTTTTCCAAAAAGTTGTTATAAGACATGATGTGTGTCGATATTTTCATTGTATAGTCTGCTTTATTAATGTGTTTGTTTAGTTATTTTATTGTTGTAATTGTTATTATAGTTATTACTGTTATAGGTTTCTTCTATCTTTATGTTAAATATTGATATACATCACGTAGACATTTTAAAGGCGTCATCCGTCATATTTGTTTTATTTTATTTTCACTTTTAAAGATTTTTTTGATTATAACATCATAAAATAGCAACAGATCTTTATTTGTAATTGTCATGATTTCGTATTAATTCAAATTTTTTCTGTCTGAGGATACTATCAAGCAGCAAAACCAGTAACAGAGACGTTGAAGAACATCTAGAATTCAGAAGGGCCACTTGCTCCAGTTAGCTTACGCGCTGGCTACGTCCTTCACCTACAAAAACGAAAACCAACAGTGAAACCAGAGAAATAGTCTCCAAGTCTGTATGAAGTATGGACCAGTTTCACGAAGTAAGGGCAACAGCAATCAATGAAATTAATCTCTATTTCTTTAAAAAAGACAAGGAATGTTAACATTAATTTGTAAACAGTACAATGTACTTTATGTTGTATTTTCTTCTGTTGTTGAAATAAAAACTATTATTATTTATCTAACCTTTTGAATATAAAACTTTATCCAATATATTCATCCAACAATTTATCCAACCAATAACCCAAAAAATATTTGACTAATTTGGAGAAAATTTTGGAATTACGCTTATTTTGCTAATGGCTTGGATGAGTTCGTTCATCAGATCTTAACACATAGTTTTTCCTAACAAAAAATTAAATATATTTTTGTAAACACAATAGCTTTCAAATTGTTTAAGTGATTGGAACGAAAATTTACAACTTAAAAGAACATACAGAGATGTGGTTGTGTACCAATTTTCAAGTCTTTTGATCAAAGAAAAATGAAGTTATTCGAAATTAATAATAAAATAATCCTCGACATCACTTCAAATTCTGTAATGCAATATCTACAATGTTGGACAAAGGCAGAGCAATACAGCTACCTGTACTGTTATGCTATTTAAATAAATTGTAGATAAAATCTAAATAATGGAAGTCACAACCATTGCCAGATGTCAAGATGTTGCTGACCGGGGTTGCCCGATCTTCAGGAATTTCATGTAGTTAAACCTTTCATGTATAAACATATGAAATTTTTACAACTTCTGATAATAAAGAAAACATTTTATAAAATTTAATTTTATCAGTCAGTTAAAAAATACTGTATTTAATACCTGCAAATTTCGAATTACCCATTTCTCATGATTTTTAACTTAGGTATCCCTCCGATCATAATTTACTCTATCCGACAACTTTGTTAGACTGCGTCTGTGCTGAAGCTCAGCTGTCATTGTGTGGTAGTGTTATTTATTGACAATATCAAATTGGAAATTTAGGACAGTAGAAACAGACACCATAAACAAAGAAGAAATTGGAAATTTAGCCTCTAGTGTAGGTTTTTGACATGATACCATAACTAGAGAGATATGATAATGTGGCAGCATAATAATATGCTAATGCTGTGGTACAGTCAGTTTGGCGTTTCATCACATCTCGTAACACACCAGCTGTTGTGTGCATACAGTTAGATGTAATTTTTTATTATCAGAATACTACTGTAACATGATGAAATCAAGTTTATAACTGTTAACATACTGTAAATAATTTCTCCACTTTTCAAGTTTGTGTTGCTGCAATGTTAATTAAGGGTTCCCTTAATTATACGCATATTGTGCTTATAAATGTAATAAAAAAATAAATGAAAATGCAAGTGAACCTATTTAATTTAGCTCTGTATTCTACATTATCTGAAAAAGACATTATAGGCGACGAAGTAGAATGTAATTTCGGTAAATATGCAGTTGACTGCATGAGGGTTTTAGATATTTTTTTCCAGCAACATGCTTAAAACCTTCCTCGGCCACAAGGCAAATTTTCTGGCAAACAACCCCCAAGAAAATTAAGGGACTTTGAAAACATGCGTTTTTCACATTTTACAGCAATACCTCCTTTAAACCCTGTCTACCCCATATTCGCCCAGGTCCAGCAACCTTCTTGGGGGTTGCTCACAAGAAATTTTTCTTGTGCTTTATGCTTTGAAGGTAGTTGTATGCATGCACAAGGGGAAGGAGAACCCCCCGAATTTTTGGGTGAGGAGCAGAAACCCTCTTCCTCCTGGGGTTCTTCTCCTGCATGCATACAATCACCCTCAATGCATCAACCAAAGGATTTTTTTTTCCAGCTTTCTAGTGTATTTTTCTAGAGTATATTTCCTGTTTATCAATTGCTTTGTTTGAGTTTTGTATCCAAATTACTCTATAAATATATGTCATAGATCATGTTTTTGCTTGTCCTTATTTACCTTGTTTTACTGTTCCTAATTAAATAAATTAATTTTCATAACCTTTAATATAAGGCTAAATCTTACAGCTTATATAAATATATTATTTAATATTGTTATGAAAATTCACTATCATAACGCACTTGCTGCGTTCCGAACCTTTTTAGGTTACCTATTTATACAAAAGCTTAAGAAATTCATGAATAAGCATTACATTTCAATGATTGAATAATTTCAGTTTTATTTCTAACCAAACTAAAAATTCCTAAATACGTCCCTGACGTTTCTCCCACTCAAGTCACCGAACTCCGCCCAGTTAGGAAAAGTGTACAGGCTTCTTGTATTGCAAAACTGCACCTTTGTTACCTCTATCCCTTACAACCTCTTTGGTGACAACGAATGTTTTTGAATGGCGTTTCCATAAACTACCACAGATGCACCAGAAAGAATGAGAAGTGACAGATGGAAGTGTCTTGAAGTTAACGTTCATAGAAGGTGAAAATTGAACTGTAGTGATATAGAGAATTGTTCATACAAAAAATAAAGTTTTAACAAACTAGTAGTTTGAAAACTGTGTTTGCTTAGTTAATAAACAAAGACCCCCAAGAATGTTACAATAATATTAAATGAAATGTTTAGCAGCCACAGTATATGTAACCCACAATAAAAGTGACGTGACAGCATCGTGCAAATTGAAATTATGCTAACCTGAATGGTTTGGAATTGCATCAAATAAAGTCGTTTAAGTAATACAAGCTTTACATAAATTGAGTTAATCTGAACATTATTTCATCCCTAACTTGTTATTGCGTTCGGTAGATGTCACCTGCAGCGCTTAAATTAAAGAAATGAAGGCCGTTTTGTGCGCCATTTTTATCATCCATATTTCGAATGTATAGTCTTTATTGTTCACTTCTAGGTTTTTCATGATCTGATTATAATATAAGTTTATGAAACGTTTCTTTGGATTAGGTGATTTATTAAATAATATTTATTTTAAGTATTAAGTTTCAGTGATAGTGTTTTTACTGTTCCTTGATTTTGTATTGTGAAGGTCGGTTTTTTTTGTTAATAAAATATAAATGTTATCACGAGCTTTGTATTTAAACAAACTCTTTCTTCTTTTAGATTAGTTTCGTTAGGTTTTAATAGTTCATAAATTATAAATAACATTTTGTTACAAAAGTATTGTGTATGTGTGTTACTGAAACATCTTTTGCTTTCATTGTTATTAATATCTTCAAGAAACTTATTTGACTAATTTAACCTCCCGACTAGCAGCGGTATAAAATTAAAATATTTAGATTTGACAAATGAAAACCAATTTAAATTTTCCGCGATTAACTTAGTAATTAAGGCAGACACTAGAGGCGCTACATAGTGTTCCAAATGTTAACATTGTCGTTTCCCCTCCATTCCATAGGGTATGTTGATATATTCTGTAGTTCATTCATTGATCGGAAGCAAAATATTCAACGATAATAATAGGTATGTGCATCTGGAAAACGCTTTATTGTATTAAGCTAGGTTCATACACTCCCGAATTACGAAACCTATTGCTTTTAAATATGACATTATTATTTAACATAAAGGTAATACTGTAGCTGACCGGCACACTAGTTTTAGATATATCAACTGCCGATAATACAGTTTACCAGCTTATATGCACCGTGTTACTGTTTATACGTTGTGCAAATTCGTCTTTGCCGAATTATTTACATTACTGCTTCATCATCAGATTGGTCTTTTGATGATGTCAACGGGAAACAATGTCCTTTGCTAAATAAATCCTTGCATCCCGGAACACAACAATAAATCGTTTTCTTGGTTGGTATCATGTTTATATGCACAAAGCTTCAGTAAGAAAATGTTATTTACTTATAACTTATGAACTATTAGTGGCGTGCGGTCCATGGAAGCAAGGGAAGCATTGCTTCCCTTAAAATAACGACTACATACGTAAACCGCATTATTTAAAATCCCTTTTGTATTTAATATATTAAATTTCACATTCTGAAACTAATTTAATTATTAAATTTTTTATTTCGCAAGCTCACACACATAATTATTTATTATGCAGCATACTGTATTTGTATATACGCTCCTAGCAAGGTGAATGCGACCGATTGCAGACAGCATGAACCTGATCTGATACTACGAGTGGATGCATGCAATGACTTCAGTTAAATACACGTAGTCAGCGGGCAACTTTATAAAAGAAACCTCGGCTCGGCGCGATGTACGCATGTTTTTAGAACGTGTTGTATTACGAAGACCGGGTGCGCGTTCAAAGCAAATGTGCCTGATTATTTCGTATATATAAGCAGTCGAGTAAGTTAAATACATTGGCATTTTATGATTATTAATATGGCTGCAAGTAGATCAGCTTTTAACAGCGGTGACGGTGGGGGTGGGGATTTACAAACTTTACAAACAAGTGGTAATAATAACTGTGATTGTATTGTATGTTTTTTGATAACTAAAGGATTTTCAGCTTTACTGTTTGCGGAAAAACTTGCTATTAGTGAATTTTCTTAAAAAAAATTCACTAATGAGGAGATCCCGACTTTTGAATTTTGAAAAATTTTCTTCAAATGAGCGCTAATTGACAACATCTGGACAAAGAACTTGAATCTAATACGGGCTATGGAAATAAAATGTCTCAAGAAAAATGTTTTACAAACCCTAAGTCTTAGTTTCAACCGTCATTGTCCTTCATTTTACTAAAATATTTCCAGAAAATTCATTTCAAATAGACCTTTCTCTGATGCTTTGCAGTAGCTTTAACTATAGAGTTTATCGTTTAATGGTATATAATTTTTGTAGAATTTTCGTAAAAAATCAATAAAGCTCAATATATCTATTATACAAGATATGAAAAAAAATTGTATATATTAATTACAGGGTGTCTTGAGCTACATCTTAAAAAATTATTTCTACAATTACAGGTGTCCCATAAGTCGTTGGTGATACAAATTTTCTTTTTTTTTTAATCAAACACGCCTTATGTTATTGCATTTTTGCATTTTCCATCGAAATATGATGCATGTTTGTAAGAAAAAAAATTCTGGACGTAGTAAGTGCGTTATGGTGGCGAATTTTGATCAAACGCTTCATATTTGAATAGCTAAATTTGCTATTAACCTAGAAGGTTGACCAAGAAACGAGTTTTTTCGGGAACACTAAGTTTACTTTCGGAAATTTTTGTACATTTTCAAACAATAAAGTTATTTTCATGAAACATGGCACATTGTTTTTACTATATAGGTTATACTGGTAACCAAATTTGATGCCTGCTTTCTTAAAAAAAACACATTATTGCTATTAAAAACATTTTTATGAAAATTCACTACCATAACGCACTTGCTGCGTCCAGAGTTTTTATTAATATAGGTAGGCTGAAACCTACTATAAAAAACTTAAATACAAGAATTAAAACATGTACCTATTCGACATTTCAACGCTGAAAAAACTCATAAATGATATGAATGGTTAACGGGTTGTGAAAACAGGAATAAACTGTTTTGTTGGTCTTGTAGTCTATTTGTGACTGAATAAAAGTGGGTTTTCCGACTTGAATAATCTACATAAACTAGTACAAAGACATGTTATGTCTAAAGCGCATTTACAGACCATTTTAAAATTAAGTGTCTTTGGAAAAACGCGAATTGAATACGCCGTTGACAAGCAGATTGAAATTCATCGCCAACACAATGAACTTGTCGATAAAAACAGAAACATATTAAAAAGACTTATTGATGCTATATGTTTTCTTGGTCGCAGTATGAATTGGGCTTCAAGGGTCATGACGAAACAACTAGATCTGCAAATAGAGGAAACTTTCAAGACCTAGTTTCTTTAATAGCCAAATACGACATTTGTTTAAAAATCACTTGGTACAGTCTAACGTTTTTAGCGGGACATAAAATCGCATTCAGAATGATTTAATTTCGGCTGCTGGCAGTTCGAGTTTAACCACGGTATTGTGAACATATAGTGGGTGATAAGTCGAACGTGCTTGCTAAATAAAGAGTGATTATTTTTATCTGGTAGATTAAAATATTATTTACAATATACGTAAAATTTCACATAGTTAATTTAAATAGCAGTATTAAGGTAAGACTAGAATAATAATATAATTTAGTATCCATCATGGCAGATGATCCCCCGGGACCGGGGGATCCTCCCGATAAAACACCAGAACCAAGTACAAATATTGTCGAACTTTCTAAGGATGTACACACTGATAATTCTAATAACAGAGGTATTGACTTTTCTAATAAATATAGGTACACTGATGCAGGACCGTTTCAGGTATACGTAGAGCATAAGGAAAAGAATCTAGGGCGACTCTTTTCTATGAAGGTTGGTTTTTTCCTGCGTAAGAGTGACGTATTTAAAAAGTCGATAGTAGACATTAAAATAGTAGGTATTAATCGTGTTAAAGTTGTTTGTGACTCATATAAGGTGGCCAACTGTATTGTGGACCACGAATTGATTAAAAATAACGGCTTAATAGCATATATACCAATTTTTTATACCCATCGGAAGGGGGTGGTCAGAATGGTTGACACGTATTTTAATGAAGAATTCCTAAAACAAGAAATAGAAAGTAACAATCCTGTAACAATCGTTAAAAGAATGAAAAAGAAAATAACTGATCAAAACGGGGAAACAAAATTTATAGACAGGCAGATTATAGTGGTCACATTTCAGGGTTCCGTTCTTCCACAAACAATTAAAATTAACAGAGTAAATTTTATCGTTAAACCATATATTTTCCCAGTCGTTCAATGCTTTAGTTGTTTGAGGTATGGCTATACTTCTAATTTGTGCAAAAAAACAGAAACCTTATGTAGAATTTGCGGGCTTAATCATGACAAAGGGGATTGCTCAGGAGAAAAATACTGTCATTATTGTAAAAATAATGAACATGCGACTGTAGATAAGATATGTCCTGTTTATAAAACACAACTTAATATTAAGAAATTAATGTCCTTAAATAATATTTCCTTTAAGGAAGCAGAACTGTTGGAGAAAAACCCGTCCTATGCAAAGATATCCACGAACAATAGATTTGAATTATTAAACACCTTAGAAAACTTCCCAGAGCTACCATCGCGTTCTTTACAAACCCCGTTACAAACAATCGCTGCAACAACAAAACCCCGTCGTATGTCCTTTGTAGCTTCCCAAACTAACAGAAAACGCAAACCAGTCAATCACCACCCCGACAGATCTCAAACGAGATAAAGGAAAATCCCAGTCAAAACCGCATGGTTACAGTTACACCAAATCCTTATCGCCAAGACTACCTAGAATATAAAGAGAAAATATCAGAATATTTGGTGTTAGGAATAGATAGGATAATTGACGGTCTTATTTTACAAGGAAACGTTAATATAAATAAAAGGGAATTAAATATTGGGGAAATTGTAAGGGAGGTACTTAATAATACAAACACCAATTATGACGGTGACACCGAGCGCATGCAATAAAAATTTGTTTTTGCTTCAGTGGAATTGTCGTTCACTCATTCACAATAAACCTAATTTGGTTAAATATGTCGCTGATAATTCTGTTGATATTTTGCTTCTTAACGAAACTTGGCTTAAGCCGAAACATACCAATTTTAATTTAATTGGTTTTAATATTGTTAGACGGGACAGGGAGAACGTAAATGCAGGGGGCGTCGCAATCTGCATATCCGACAACTTCACATTTAGAGTTATTGAACATTTACAAAACTGTAGCAACAGGTTGGAAGTGTGTGCGATATTTTTAGAAAAACTAAATCTTATTATTGTTTCCTTTTATAGACCCCTAACAACTAGAATAAGTAAAAATGAGTGGAGAACGTTTTTTAACCAGTTTGGTAGTGTCCCGATAATTATAGGAGGGGACTGCAATGCACACCACAGTCTCTGGTCTTCTTTAAATAACAATGCCAATAGCTGTAATATAGCTGAAGCTATTGATGATAGTAATCTTATTATTCTAAATGATGGTACAAATACGAGATTGGGGAGCCCATTGCAGTCGAGCTCAGCAGTAGATGTAACAGTTGCCTCTCCCCTCTTGGCTAGCAGAATATCATGGGAAGTACTTCCAGACAGCTGGGGATCCGACCATTTCCCTATATTAGTAAATGTTCATATCGAGTATGAATTACCACATAAAAATCCTTATCTAAGATGGAGGGAGGACACAGCTGACTGGAATTTCTTTCAAATAATTTTAACCGAAAAGGTAAAGGCTTTGCCGAAAACTGACAACAGCGGGGATGCTTTTGCTTGTCTCGTTGGAGCTTTGGATGAGGCTGCTGCCGAATCCATGAAAGAAAGAACAAGTAAGGGCTGCCACAATAAAAAACCTCAACCTGCGTGCTGGAATGCAGAATGCACTACAGTTATTCAGGAAAAGAAAAAAGCCTTGCAAGGCTATAAACGTGTTTCCAACACAGACAATTTCATAAAATATAAAAAAACAGAGGCTGTTGCAAAAAGAACATTTAAGCTCAAAAGAACAAAAACTTGGAAATGTTTTGTTGAACAGTTAAATAAATCGACACCGCTCACAAAAATCTGGAGACTAGTCAGATGCCTGAATAATGCCGGAGACAAAAGTAACTGTACTCCACTAAAGGAAGAGTTAATTGAAGAAATGTTAGATAAGCTAGCCCCACCTGACGTTCCCACCTATTTAGATACAGTGAGAAATGATAGCACAGATCACATGTTAGAAAAATGCTTCACACTCCACGAGCTAGAACACAGTCTTAAATCAGTTACTAACTCGTCCCCTGAAAAAGACAAGTTCATCTACAGCATTCTCTATAAAATGTCGCAGGAAGCAAAGAAACTCCTGCTAAGTATTTTTAATGATTGGTGGTGCAACGCTCAATGCATAGATGGTCTTAAAGAGGTGGTGATATGTCTAATTAGAAAACATGGCACAGCAGGCGATGACGTTTCATCTTACAGACCTATCTCTCTGCTATCTTGCATCTTTAAAACATTAGAGCGAATGATAAAGACAAGATTGGAGCTTTTTTGTGAACATAATCACATATTCCCCGATGGTCAGTATGGGTTTCGCAGAGGAAGTGGTACTACAGATGCTATCGTTCGATTAGTTAGTGATGTTTAAAAAGCCTTCTCAAACAACGAATACATGGGGTGCATATTCCTAGACATTAAAGGTGCCTATGACTCTGTTAATCTGAGAACTCTTAAAAGTGAGCTGGTGAACAAAGGAATACCAAACAATGTAGCTGTCAATCTAGTTCAGATGTTTAGTGATCGAACTATTTATGTACGAGACAGTTTTAATAATTTACACGGACCTAGCACCGTCCGACGTGGTCTACCGCAGGGTTAGATTTTAAGCCCTATGCTGTTTAACCTGTATACCAGAAGCATACACAACATCTGCAACAGAAAAACTAAATGTATACAGTATGCGGATGATATGTGCATATACACCGCACAAAGTGCATACGATGACTGCGTTAATCAGTTATCAGGTCTAATGCGTACCTTACAAGACTGGCTGTCACAACATGATCTCGAACTAAATTATTCCAAAACATCTGTTATGATATTAACAAGGCATCGATTACCTGGTGAAGAAATGTGAAAGAGGTTTGAACCTGCTGAGAGTGGTAACACATACTAAGTGGGGTGCTGACATAGAGGTAGCTCTCCTCTTTTATAGATGTTACATTCGTTCCCTCCTGGACTATGGATGTATATTATACCGATCAGCATCGAAAAGCAACTTGTTAAAAATTGACAGGGTGCAATATAAAGCAATCAGAATATGTTTGGGGGCTATGAAATCCTCACCATGTGAAGCCATTTTAGCAGAAGCCAGAGAACCCCCCTTGAGCACCAGAGGAACGTATCTGGCCAATAAATACATAATCAAGTTAAGGTTTTATAGACCAACCCTACTAAACGCAATATATCAAATAGCGACAGAATGTCTAACCAATAAATACTGGGCTAAGAAACCAACTCCACCACTAGCTGAAGCTTTTACATATACTAGCTCTCTTCCAAACATCATACCTAGCAGCTACCCAATTTTTCATCTGAAATTAGAAGCGATTGTCCAAGAACCAATCGTTTTTATGCCCATTTACACAGATCACTTCAATATCAATAACTATATACTGGAACAACTTTTGATTTCGTATTCTGGCTTCATTAGAATCTACACAGATGGCTCAAAACAGGCTGATTCTGTTGGATGCGCCTTTTATATTCCCCAGTTGCAGGTAAAACGAAAAATAAAGCTGGATAAGTATAGTTCCATATACACTGCAGAGACCTTAGCTATCCTAGAAGCGCTCCTATGGACTTTAGACTCTGAAGAGAATACCATCATACTAACGGATTCACAGGCTGCACTAAAATCCATTAAAAACTTTTCCTTCAAGAAGTATGAAGATAACATTTTGTGCGAAATCAGAAAAACTTTGTGTAATATTAGCCTAATTGGGAAAACTGTGGTCTTTGCATGGGTAAAAGGTCATGCAGGATGCAGTGGCAATGAGGTGGTAGATGTTCTTGCAAAAGAAGCGACTAAATGACATTTAGCTAGCAGCACTTTCACTATAGCTGATCTGCGCTCAATCTACAGAGCTGAGATCAAATCCGAATGGGAAAAATTATGGAACAGATTTGTAGTAACATCTAACAATCACTACACACTGATACATCCAAGCTTACCAACAAAACCGTTTTACGAAACCGGTAATTATACAAAATGGTCGTCGACATCTATCATTAGATTAAAGCTGAACCATAGGAAGTTCCCCCCCATTTACACAAGATCGACATTAAAAGCAACCCGACATGCCACTGTGACAACGTATCCGTTGGAGACTTAAACCATATATTCCTAGCCTGCCATACGTATGATCAGCTCAGACAAGGCCTATTTTTGTCGTTAAAGGAAAACGGAATTCAAACCCCTGTAAATATCACTTGCTTGTTAAGCTTAAACGATTGGACAATATTCAAATGCCTGCTAAAATTCTTAAGATAAATTAATTTAGATATTTAGCATCTAATAGTAGGTGTGTATGCCTTTATGTGTGTTTATGCGTGTGTGTGAAAGTGTGCGCGCGTGCGTGGCTGTGTGTAGGTAGTTGTATATACGTAGGTGTAAAAATGTATATATATATATATATATATATATATATATATATATATATATATATATATATATATATATATATATATATATATATATATATATATATATATATATATATATATATATATATATATATATATATATATATATATAGAGAGAGAGAGAGAGAGATAAACATGTAACTCTAGGATAAGAACTATGTATATAGTAATAAGTGCAGAATTAAGTTCCTACTGTCTTTTCCTTTTGTTGTACCTGACTCTTACCGGAGCCTCATGTATGTTTTTGGAGAGTGCAAACGATTTTGTCAACTCCCTAAATCGTACTCTTGTGACCCTGTGTCTAAATCCCACTAAGATATTGGATTTATTTAAAAAAAACTGGAAAATTAATACATATATACATTTAAAAAAGTATAGCACAATTTTGTCATTTGGGGTAATAGAATAACAGTGATGTCATATATTAAACGCATAACTCCGATTTGTTACTCATTATTGTGGACCTTCTTCTTTGATTTCTGTCTGTCTCGTACAACAGTTTGTGGCTAATGGACTTTGCTTCTGGGGCCATCCCTAAACTAACACACAGACACACACACAATTTCGGCTGCTGCCACTATTATTTTGAACATAATTAAATCTGAAATTAAACAGACTCGTTTCATTGCTATTGTTCTAGATGAAACAATCGATGTAACTAATTTAAGTCAACTATCTGTAGTAATACGCTACGTAATAATGGATGGGAGTGTACAAGAAAGATTTTAGACTTTAAAAATGTGACAGAAGATCGTACCGCAAACGCTCTATATAAAATTGTGCTTAATATTATGAAAGATATTGAGGAGGCTGATAATAAATTAATTGCCCAAATCTATGATGGGGCTGCTGTTATGGCCGGACGTTTAGGAGGTCTTCAAGCTAAAGTGCGGGAAACTTTCTCCATTGCTCTATTTGTACACTGTTGTGCTCATAAATTTAATTTAATTTTATCCTAATCTATAAATCATATTAAAGAATGTAAAGTGTTAAATGGCTGCTTTTTTTCCAAACCTATGAAGCGCACACAAGCCTTAGACCCAATTGTTTAAAACGTTTACCCAAAGTAGCTGCAACCCGATGGAACTACAACAGCAGCGTTATGTTAACTATATTTGAACACCGTGAATCGTTAATTGAATTTTTTGAAAACATAATGGAAAACAGCAAAAATTAGGACGCAGAAACAATAAATAGTTCTAGAGGATTTTTGGATGGTTTGAAAGGAGACTTTAATTTTAATTTTTTACTTAATATATTTTCGGAAATATTTCTGTTTTCAGATAATTTATTTAACATATTGCAATGTAAAATAAATGACATTGGTTTTTGCCTGAAAAAAATTAGTGAATTTAAATCCATTATAATTCAAAAAAGGAATGAATTTGATAAGTTCTGGGAAAAAACAATTGAATTAGGAGAAGTGGAGCCACAAAGAAAGCGTCTGCGCAATGATAATATGGCAGACCTTCAAACTTCTTACTGCCGCCTTTTATACGAAATTATAGATCAAATTCAGCAGCAAATTAACTGCAGATTTGATCATCTCAGTGGCCTGAAATTTCTTGAATTGTGTAATTTTGAAAGATTTAAAGGGATACATTTCCCAGAAGATTCATTCAAATCATTATTTAACCACTATGGACATTATTTTGACAAAGCCTTATTACGATCAGAACTTACAGTCATTTATGAACCCGATGTTATTGACACAAAAATTTACGCTAGTGAACTTTTAACTTTCTTAAAACAATCAAAATTGGAAAATGCATATTCTGAAGTGTTCAAATTATGTGAATTGGTATTAACAAGTCCTGCTACTAGTGCGTCTGTAGAACGAAATTTTTCTACATTGAAACATATCAAGAGTTTTGTTAGAAATTCAACAGGACAGGAAAGACTTTCCCAAATTTCAATTCTGTCAGTTGAAAATAAACTCGTCCAGGAAATGTCCCAGAATCCACAGTTACATGACGACATTATTAACGAATTTTCCAAAAACAACAGAAGAATTGAGTTACACTATAAATAGGTAAGTTTCTTGGAATTGCTTCCCTTATTTCAAATATCACCGCACGCCCCTGTGAACTATTAAAAGTTTCTAAAGAAACTTGCCTTAAAACTAAAACAGTTGTAATGTTCCACCAACACACCTCAAACTATAAAAGCACCTTGTTTTTTTGTTAAGAAAACTGAAAATAAAATTGAAATTACATGTTTGTTTAAACACAAAGCTAATGATAACGTTAATATTTTGATTAACAAAAAACGAACCTTTAAAACACAAAATCGACGAACAATGAAAAAACTGTAAACTATTCACTAAAACTTAATATATGTAACACTTAATCCAAAGAAACGTCTAACAACAAACTTGTATTATAATCATACAATGAAAACACTAAAAGCGAACAAATAATTTTTTACATTCAAAGCAATTGAATTTTGAATGTATGATAAAATGGCGCACTGAACAGTTCGTTGCGTAGAATTGTAGCACCGCTAGCGACATCTACGATGACCGAACAAGAACCCTAATAAAGTTCAGGTTAGCTCTAATTAGGTGGAACTTCTATAGGGAGTGTTCTGTGTATGTTATACATTCAAAAACAGGTGACCTTCCGTAGTTATGATGACCTCTGTGATGATACATATAAGATATATATATATATATATATATATATATATATATATATATATATATATATATATATATATATATATATATATATATATATATATATATATATATATATATATATATATTAGAGGTGTGCGAACCCATGTTTTGTTCGAACCGAACTATGAACGAACCCAAACAAATATGTTGCCTCGAACTTCGAACCTCTGAAATAGTATGTCTAAGGTTCACAGTCGAACTTTGAACTTCTTAGAAATTCAAAATCGAACATCGAACTACCAAAAATTCTTCAGTGCTCATATATCATTTCCTTAAATACAAAATTTTGGAATATTGTAACATACAATATTTGATATGTAAAAGATTCCAACTCTTTTTACAAAAAGGAAGGATTCAATAAATTTGCAGGTTGATTGGGTGAAAATGCCTTCCGGTTCTGATCGTAGTGGAGATGGGGCAACGTTAAATCAAAAACACAAAATATTTGAAACTCTTTTAGATTTCTAGATCTATAGATAAGCTCAATTATAAATATGTTGTTGTTTGGTATTGGCTAGGCAGTTTTAGCAAACAGATTGGGAGGGTTCAAAGTGAGCACGATAGATATAAAATAACCACTTACAAGTTTGAACTGTCTCGTGATTGTGAATATTTAACTGTTTTGATTCACTGTGTAATAAAGAATGTTGAAACCAGTGTTTTCCAAAAGGCAATCTGTAATTATCCTCAAATTCTGAACATTTACGTTACCGATCGCCTATGAACACTGCCATCATAATGTTGTTACTGAAATAGGTGATGGGAGGCTAGGATATACAAGAAAAGTAATTCTGTGACTGCTAAAGGGCTTCGTCGTGTCTCAATGTGTCCCATCTACTTTCAAAAATATGCATGAGTGAAATCTCCTGAAACTACGCTATCGACTCAATGAGTTTAAAGCGCCGCTACCGCGTTAAAGGGGCCGCAACTTCGCTACTTTTGGCAACATTCAATGCCTGTAAAGTTAAATTTCGAAGTATTTTTGAGCAACGACCTTCGAACTATTTTGAAGAATAACATATTTCGAACTTCGAACTATTTCAACATCGCTAGTGCGAACATATTTTCGAACCGAAGGTTCGGTTCGAGTTCGGGTTCGGTTCGGAATTTCGAAGCTTCGCACACCTCTAATATATATATATATATATATATATATATATATATATATATATATATATATATATATATATATATATATATATATATATATATATATATATATATATATATATATATATATATATATATATATATATATGAAATTCCTGCTACCTATTTTGCACAATTATGCGCATGCGCATGACGTCATGTGAAAAGTATAATCTAGTTGGACGTTTCGTCTTTCTCTTAACCATTATTCACATTTATGAGTATTAACGTGGTTTAAAATATCAAACAAGTCAAATATACCTTAAGACATCATAAGAAAAATAATAAAACTTTACCAAAACCGAAAAGTCTACCTTAAAGTTGGAAATACAATTTTAGGTCCCAGAATCGCCAACATGGGATTACCACAGGGAAGTGTACTAAGCACTCTTTTATACACCCTTTACACGGCAGACTTAGAAAGTACTGTCAAGAACGGAAGCGTGTTACAATATGCAGATGATATTTGCATCTATGTAAAAAATACCACCATCGAAGAAGGAATAAAAAAACTAAACACCTCAGCAAATGATGTAGAAATGTGGTGCCAAAATAGTGGTCTATCGCTGTCAATAAACAAGTCGACCACATGTATATTTTCAAGAAAAAGGAAAATTACGCAAGAAAACATCAAACTGGGAAGCATACTATACCTTGTCAAATCGGTAATTACCTACTTGGGTATTACACTCGATCGAAAATTGCTCTGGAGGGAACATATAAACGAATTAATTCCCAGAACCGAAAAAGCTATCAATGTGCTACGCATGGTGAGTCACATAAATTGGGGAGCCGATCCAAACACATCACTGATGATGTATAAAGCATACATAAGGTCCATTATTGACTATGGCTCTATCTTCTACGACCAAGCTGCAAAAACACACTTAGACAAAATAGAAAAGATCCAAAACAAATGCCTTAAAATATCAATCGGGGCTCTAAATAACACACAAACAAACAACTTGCTAGCAGAATGTGGAGAAATGCCCCTTTAATATAGAAGAAAAATTCTAGCAAGCCGAATAATTATTAAATGGTACGCTAAGGGCAGCCAGCTTACGGAAAAAATACACCACTTGCTTATAAGTGACCTTACAAACAAATGTTGGACCAAAAAAAATCAGTATTGCTGGCAGAAGTATATAGTGACCTTCAAGATATAAAAACTCAAATTCACATAGATAGGCTAAACCCGATTTTTGAAATAAATTCGCACCTGTCAGAAATAAACACCAAATATATCGAAAACCTGCTACCATTTCCAATCCACACTAGAAATATAATACTAAACCTCGAACTGGACAAGTACAAAAATCCTTACTGCATATATACAGATGGCTCAAAGCAAGAAGATGGTACAGCATGCGCGTTCTACGACCCACAAATCAAAACTTGCAAAATGTAAAATTAAACAGCCATATGTCTATATACACGGCGGAGATGATTGCTATCTTAGAAGCCCTGAAATATATCCTATCAATCCAACACACTACGTTTGTTATCTTATCAGATAGCCAAAGTTGCATAAGAAAGTTATAACACCTTTATACCACCAAATCAACTAACTACATTTTAAAGGATATCAATGATTTCCTTGTGGAAATTTCAAAACAATCAAAACACATAACTTTCTGCTGGATCAAGGGTCATTGCGGACTTAAATATAATGAATGTGTGGACAGCTTGGCAAAATTTGCTATCGAATACGGGGAAGAAGGACCTTATTTATGTCCGTCAACCGATATTGACATCTACGCGAAGAAAATGTACTTTGAAAAGTGGAAGAAACATTATAAAGCAGACCGAGTTGGTAAATTCTACAAACAGCTTTAGCCAGACTTACAGAGAACGGCATGGTTCTACAACACCGATTTAAAAAAAGAATGGATCCGCATTATCTGTAGGCTTAGATTTAACCATTTGCTAGTTCCAGCCTATCTAAACAAAATCAATCTAAGAACGAGTCCTTTGTGTGAGTGTGGTGAACTGGGCGATTCAGAACATATGTTGCTGCAATGTCCCTTGAATCTTGCCAAGATAGATGTCTATGTAAGTCATATCTATAAAATGAAAATAGTGCAACTACCATTCAATTTAATGAATTTGCTACAGGGAAGAAACTTAAACATATACAAATTGTTAATAGACCTGATAAAAGAAATTAGAATAAAAATATAAAATTGTCTGCATCATATTAGAAATAAGAAATAATAATGTGTAATGTACCTATATGCGTTTATAACTTTAAAATATTAAATTAAACTCCTTCTCTCTACCCCACTGTGATTATACCTGTGTATCCGTGGTCAGTCTTGTGTGTCTAGAAGTGGCCATGACAGACCTCTTGGTCCAAGTGTCCCCGTTTATAATCCCTAGTAAATAGATTTTAAAAAATGTAAACAGCTCAAAAAAATAATATCCGTCATATTTTAAAAAAACACAGATGCATTGTATGAAAATATATAAAAAGTATCATTAAATGTAAACTAATATCTCTGTTATATATGTATGTATATATGTGTATATATCAAAAGAAAAGTAGGATACAGATGGGATCCAAACCAAGAAGCCGGAAAAAATGTGCGAATGGTCTGATGACCGCAGCCATAAACAAAGACAACACACACATAAAATATCTTCTGTACCTTTCAAGTTTGAGTACATCCTATGTTAATTATACTTAATAGCAGATTGTGTCTAACGCGACACTTGATCTATAAAACAGCTGTGTTCCCATTACCTAATACACTCGTTTGAGTCACAAAAATTGGATGAACCATTCTCGTATTTTTCTAGTTTTCATATACAGGTATCACTAGGTCCTAAATCGACTAGGAATAATGATCACATATAACCTACATTGAATACAGTTTAAGGTCCTTCCAAAATGAAAAAAAATTAGCAAACTGTTTCAGCAGAGTAAATATAGGTATATATTTTTAAATTTATCTCTGGGATAACTTTATTTGGTATGGTTTAAAACATATTTTAAGTTACTATGCAGTCTTCTGCAACTCAATTTTAACATTCGCCATTATTTGTTGTTTACACAAAACTTTATTATTACTAGGTTAACATTATTAATGCAACATGTTGTAATCACAAATTTTTAAGCAAGATTTAAGTTTTTAATCGTTTTTACTAGGCAGCGTACACTTCAAAATTTTGACTTCAACAATTTGCTTTTTATACGTGTAACTTAAAGCATTAAATTAAAGCGAACATATGAATATAAATAATAATAAATATTATTGAAATTTGACTGCCAGTTCTGACCTAGGTCCAATTAGTTTAAAAAAAATTATTGTCCTAAATTTTGAACTGACGCCATTGTTCAAGTTAAAATTTAAATTCTGCAAATGTTTTTTTGATATATTCTACAATTAAGAATTACAATTTGCGTAGGTATAAATTAAATTTTAAAAATTCGGGACGCAGCAAGTGCATTATTGTAGTGAATTCTCATAAGATAAATATTTTTGATTTAGTAAAAGAAAAGTAGGTACTACAGAAAGGACAAATGAAATACAAGATCTCTACATAAATCTTTACTAATGATTGTATATATAAGTCAAACAAAACAAGCGATAAACAGGAAATGTAGTTAACAAAAATACACTGAAAATTAAAATCCGCACATAACAATTTTAAACAACCGAGTTGTATAAAATTATATCAATTTAAAGTACTACACCTAATTTAATCTATCATTAAAATCACACATACCATGCTTGCACTAGTTACATATATAATTAAGACGCTTGTTCCGAACTTAGTTTAACTTAAACTATGTAAAGCTAGATGTATTCTCACCATTATTAGCCCTGGCCCATTTCTTTCCTAATATAGGGACAATGTATGTAAGACTAGATGTATTCTTACCATAATTAGAACCGCAGACCGGTTTCGCTCTGATTAGAGCTCATCAGAACAGTATACTAACTACAGAGAGAACATACCTTAAAATTAATATGGCTATGGTAGCCAGCCTCCCAGAACATTGTAAGATGTACGACAGGGTCGCCATCTCGGTGCGGAACCAGGTAGTATGTTGTCACAACAGCTCCAAATAACACGCAATGTTATAAAATAGAGCCTGTGTACAACCAACTAACAATTTTGTAAATTGTCAGCCCTGGCCCATTTCTTCCCTAATATAGGGACAATGTATGTATGGCTAGATGTATTTTCACCATAATTAGAACCTCTGACCTAGTAGAAATTAGTATAGACAACCCACTATATTGTGGAATAACCCAGACTTGTCTAGATAAGCATATATATATATATATATATATATATATATATATATATATATATATATATATATATATATATATATATATGAGACATGCTTGGTTCTCGGGTTAAACCGCGTCCAGAATTTATGGAAACTCGACGTTTCGGCTCCTGTTTTGGAGCCATTTTCCAGAGGTAAAGGAAATATGTAAGGACACTCTAAGGCCTCAATCTGCCTACTCCTTAAAGTGATGGACAAAGATGGGTAAAGGAAATATGTAAGGACACTCTAAGGCCTCAATCTGCCTACTCCTTAGAGTGGTGGACAAAGGTGGGTAAAGGAAATATGTAAGGACACTCTAAGGCCTCAATCTGCCTACTCCTTAGAGTGATGGACAAAGGTGGGTAAAGGAAATATGTAAGGACACTCTAAGGCCTCAATCTGCCTACTCCTTAGAGTGGTGGACAAAGGTATGTAAAGGAAATATGTAAGGACACTCTAAGGCCTCAATCTGCCTACTCCTTAGAGCGGTGGATAAAGGTAGGTTGGGTTGTTGTAGCTCGATTACGGGGCCTCAATCTGCCTACTCCCCAAATCTCGCCGGAGATCGTCTGTGAGGTCTCAGTGTGTTCAACCCTAGGCCTCAGAGAGATGTCTCACACTGAGACCTCACAGACGATCTCCGGCGAGATTTGGGGAGTAGGCAGATTGAGGCCCCGTAATCGAGCTACAACAACCCAACCTACCTTTATCCACCGCTCTAAGGAGTAGGCAGATTGAGGCCTTAGAGTGTCCTTACATATTTCCTTTACATACCTTTGTCCACCACTCTAAGGAGTAGGCAGATTGAGGCCTTAGAGTGTCCTTACATATTTCCTTTACCCACCTTTGTCCATCACTCTAAGGAGTAGGCAGATTGAGGCCTTAGAGTGTCCTTACATATTTCCTTTACCCACCTTTGTCCACCACTCTAAGGAGTATGCAGATTGAGGCCTTAGAGTGTCCTTACATATTTCCTTTACCCATCTTTGTCCATCACTTTAAGGAGTAGGCAGATTGAGGCCTTAGAGTGTCCTTACATATTTCCTTTACCTCTTGAAAATGGCTCCAAAACAGGAGCCGAAACGTCGAGTTTCCATAAATTCTGGACGCGGTTTAACCCGAGAACCAAGCATGTCTCACATTAAAGACCGCGGAAATCTTTTTGAACATATATATATATATATATATATATATATATATATATATATATATATATATATATATATATATATATATATATATATATATATATATATATATATATATATATATATATATATATATATTGTACTAATGTAAGATTTTATACAGAAAGCAAATAACTGTTGCACACAAACCACACAATTTTACCATGTCTTAACACACATACTACAATACCTTATTATCTATAAGTATACAGACAAACTAAACTATATTATCTGTTTGCTTTTTTTGAATTTATTATATGCCCGTAATTTTACAGGGTCAATTAACTCTTGAGATGAGATACTCAAAAGCTTTTCCAATTTACTGCATCTTTGTAGTCTGCTTTGCGGGGTTAGCAAAGTTGTTTTTTTTTTTTAAGATAAAGCAAGCAACTTAGATAGATAAAAGCTGGTAGCGTTTTCCTTTACTTTTAAATAGTGAGGCATACATATTTTTTTCCAGGGTAAATCTTGAGGTTCTCTTAGACAGCAGCTGATTTCTCAACTGGCATCTGATAAATCTATATGATATCTTATTTACATATTTCATCAGTTCGTAGACTTTTATTGACTTTGATGTACGTTCTGAAAAATGCGGTCCTGTTTTAAAGTGTCTATCCTTTTTTTCAGTCTAGCTTTCGTTCTGTTGGAGCCACTAACAAGCTGATATAGTTGTTTCGCTTTTGGTGTTAGTTGAGCTTACCTTAACACACTAACTTGATGCAGAATTTTTTGTGTGCAATTTTGTGACCTGGAAAAGCAAAAATTATTATATCAAGGTAAAAATTAATTAATACTTGCCTTCTAATAATCTTGTCGGGCTATATTGCCCTGGATTTTAAAAGGCAGCTGAAAACTCAACTACCTTTTGAGGTTATGTAGAATTTGAAAAAAGACATATATAATGGCAGTGTTTCAGTATATAGGTGTAATGGAATTTTAACTTCAAATAGTTATAGTTTATATTTCAGTACAGAAAATTAAGGTCCACAAAGGGCTGGCACAATTAATAACAGTAAATATATGTAAGGTTACAGATACTTCAGATTTGTGACTATAGTTGTATGTAGACAATAAACATTATTTTTTATATTTTGACTGTATACTTATTTTGTTTTATTACAGTTGCTATTGATTCAACATTTGCTGGACACAAAAAGTCAGACTTCGAAAAAACTGCAAGTGAATGGTTTTCTCTGTCGGCTTCGATATATTCGAGCAGCCAAAAGGAATCCAGTTTTTTTTTATGTGAATTTTGTTGTTTGAAGTTTTTGCATTTTAATTAAAGTTTTAAGATTATTAGATTTTATATATATATATATATATATATATATATATATATATATATATATATATATATATATATATATATATATATATATATATATATATATTATAGAAATAATATACGAATTTATTTAACTATTTTCTAGTGTTTTTATAATTCTTGTTCCTAGAACTTAATTACAAAACTAATGCTTATTTTTTATCTAAATGTCTACACTAAATTTATTTTCAATTTTACAATCGGTTAAAAATTCATATAATATAGACACTTGATTAATAAATGGAGAGTAAATTAAGATCAGGCATATTAAAAATTATAGCATTAATTTATTAATTTAAGTTATATATAGCAATAAAGTCTGGACGCAGAAAGTGCGTTATGGTAGTGAATTTTCATTTGAATGTTTTTAATAGTGAATATGTTTTTTTAAGAAAGCAGGCATCGAATTTGGTTACCAGTATAACCTATATGTAGAAACAATGTGGCATGTTTCATCAATATAATTTTATTGTTTGAAAATGTACAAAAGATTCCGAACCAAACTTAGTGTTCCCGAAAAAACTGGTTTCTTGGTCAACCTTATAGGTTAGTAGGAAATTGAGCTATACAAATTTGAAGCACTTAATGAAAATTCAATACCATAACGCACTTGCTGGGTCCCGAATTTCTTTCCTTACAAACATGCATTATTTTTCGATGGAAAATGCAAAAATCCAATAACAATGCATGTTCGATTAAAAAAAAAAAGAAAATTTTATCACCAACGACTTATGGGCCATCCTGTGATTGTAGAACTATTTTTTAAGATGTAGCTCAGGACACCCTATAATTAATGTATATAAATTTTTTTCGTATCTTTTATAATAACGGATATATTGAGCTTTATTGATTTTTTACGAAAATTCGACAAAAATTGTATACCATTAAACGATAAACTCTATAGCTAGACTACTGCCAAAGCATCAGGGAAAGGGTCTATTTGAAATTAATTTTCTGGAAATATTTTAGTAAAATGAAGGACAAAGTTAAAATGCATAGAGCAGTGTTGCATAACATTTATGGCACATAGAAAGAAACACTGAAAAGGACATTTCACGTTACATGTAGGTTACATGTACCCTACATGTTACATGGCTGCAATTTTTATAGAACCCTATGTGCTGTAAATTAGACGTATCAATATGTACCTGTGTTACATTTACATTTTTATTTTATATATAATTTATATATATGAGAACACAAAAGTTAATTGAAAAGAAGTTGTTTGTAATCATGCTTACATAATATCTAAGGAACAGATGTTATGTAAAATACATAGAGCAGTGTTACATAATATTTAAGGAACAGATGTTATGTAAAATACATAGAGCAGTATTACATAATATCTAAGGAACAGATGTTATATCAAATACATAGAGCAGTGTTACATAACATTTATGGCACATAGAAAGAAACACCGAACGGGACATATCACATTACATGTAGGTTACATGTACCCTACATGTTACATAACTGCAATTTTGATAGAACCTTATGTGCTGTAATTTAGTACATATCAATTACGTAACTGTGTTTGCTGGGAGGTTGCATTTACACATTAATTAAATGCTGAATATCAGCATACTGTATTTGAGGATTGACTGTATTCACAGTATAAATATAAAAATCTTAAAGAGCGTTTTGACTTTGTTAGTATATTTTAAAAACATTTTAAAAACAAGTTGCACATAGAGAACTGCTAATTTTCATACAAAATGTCATGAAAATATATTAGAAAATTTAAATGTAAAATAAAACTTGAGGTCTCCTGGAAAAACTAATCCAATTAAGGCTGATTACTCTAAAGTCACCCAAACTAATGAATAATTAATCCATTTGATTAAAATCAGAAAACTCACTTTTTGATACACGACATATAAACATATAGAATTAAAATGGACTTGGGGGGTTTTAGATGGCCTGATTTGTGTTCATTTTAAACATTTACAAGTATGAAAGCTGTTACCTCATCATTAGCGATTTAGCAATTAAATTTAAAAAAGAATGTTTACCATACCCACTGAGCAAGGTAATATTGCATTAACATTGCAGAATCTTTTCCAAAGCAAGTGTAAGTTTGATAGATTACTTGCAGAAAGCTTCCTGCAAGTTTGTTGCAAATGGCAAATCTTCCCCCCAGTGACTTTACATATGCAAGTGTTTCTTTTGTAACTTTACTGCAAGTTTACTGTAGTGAGCTGTTACAAACTTTCTTTATACTTACACATGTTAGCTTACAGCAAGCTTCAATTTTAAAAGGACCTAGCAAAGTTGTAAAATTTAAACTTACATTTGCAACTTATCTGCAATTGTATATATTATATATACAGTGCAAGTTTGTAACGGGATAATTCAAATTAATCTACTTCAGCTTTTTTTTCAAAAATGCTCGGAGTCAGATAATATTCTCAGTTACAATCTTTTCAAAAATGTATTATACAATTTGTGTCAAATGTCATTGATAATTTTTGTAAATGACAACCTTAGCTTTTTGTTTATTTTTAAAATACACATCAAGTGATATAAAACCACCAAATTTCAAATTTTTATTATAAATCTTAAGTTGAAAGCACGAAAAAAAATTGTGTAGTTATCAATGAATAAAAATTTTTAATCTGCTGGTTTTCTACATCTTCACATGTAATAACTTTAAAAATAGTCAACAAAAACGTAGGGTTGATTTAAAGAAATTATCGATGAAGTCATTTTTCAAATATGGTACATACTGTATAGATTTTTTAAAAGACTGCAACTTGAATTACTAACCAATGTGTCCAAGCATTTTTGAAAAAAGGAAACTGTATTTGATTAACTGAATTTATTTCAAGTTACAAACTGATACTGAATATAGGTATATGGGTGTATTTATGCATAATATATATTTCTTGTAAAATTGTAAAAAACGACTTAAAGACAATGTTAATTAGAATAAAATCTTTATTACATAAAAAAATTAAAGACTTACAACACATTTCACTTCTGCTGATAGATAGATATATACACTTTATTGACCATCAAATGTACATGGTAAGTCACTGTCTTTATAAGTACCGACTATAGTTACTCAATAGAGATAGTTAAGACATATAGCGAGCGTGTCCATGTTTAGCCTAAAATGCAGTTCTAGTCAAAACTCAGCGACAAAATAGATAACTTGAACTCGTGATATCGTTATTAATTGACAGTTTTCAAAAATTCTTTTTTCCAAATGAATACCAATTAATTGTTTTTGATATTGTTTTACTATATAACTCTTAATCGTCTAGAAAAACGTGTGAAACACCAATAACAAAGACAAAGTCTTCTGCAGCATTACTTGTTTTGAGGGGTGAGAATTTTTTTAGCTTCTTGAATATGTGGTAACATATGTTACATAAAATAAAGTCAACATATCAAATACTATTGTGAAAAAGAAATATATAAAATGGTGCGTTCATTTCGATTTTAGAGAAAGTTTAATTAAGCAAACGTAAGATATGCAATGGATAAATCAAGCGCAGGGAAATGAATACAACTTCACTGTGAAAATAGCTTAAACATGGCGACAGTCTCTGAAAGTGTTCACGCATGTCTCAACTATCCCTATCAAGTAAGTATAGTACCGTCAATGTCTGTGTACATTCAGAAACATTGAGTTAAAATAAAGCAAAATTATGACTTACAATGAATTACGTATATATAAAAAAACCTCTGGACGCAGCAAGTGCGTTATGGCAGTGAATTTTCATAAAAATATTTTTAAATAGCAAATATGTGTGTTTTTTTAAAGAAAGCAGGCTTCAAATTTAGTTACCAGTATAACCTATATAGTAAAAACAATGTACCATGTTTCATCAAAACAAGTTTATTGTTTGAAAATGTACAAAAATTTCCGAAAGTAAACTTAAATTGTTCCCGAAAAAACTGGTTTTCTGGTCAACCTCATAGGTTAATAGCAAATTGATTCAAAATTTGAAGCATTTAATGAAAATTCGCTACCATAACGCACTTGCTGCATCCCGAATTTCTTTTCTTACAAAGATGTATTATATTTCGATGGAAAATACAAAAATGCAATAACATAGGGCGTGTTCGATTAAAAAAATTCACTAAAAAAAAAGAAAATTTGAATCACCAACGACTTATGGGCCACCCTGTAATTGTGGAAATATTTTTTAAGATGTAGCTTAAGACACCCTACAATTAATGTATACAACTTTTTTTCGTAACTTGCATAATAACGGATATATTGCGCTTTAATGATTTTTTACGATAATTCGACAAAAATGATATTGACCATTAAACGATAAACTCTATAGCCAACACTACTGCTAAAGTATCAGAGAAAGGGTCTATTTGAAATGAATTTTCTGGGAATATTTTAGTAAAATGAAGGACAATGACGATTGAAACTAAGAGCTCAGGCTTTGTAAAACATTATTCTTGAGACATTTTCCTTCCATAGATCATATTAATTTCAGGTTCATTGCCTAAATATTAACAATTTTGACGTTTAAAATCGCGACTTTGACGTTTTGAGGAAAACCCAAATTTATTTTAAATGCCTGTAACTTTTTTGTCCTTTAACCGACAGCGCTAAATTTTGGTAGGTAGCTTACATAACGATATAAACCCGTGTACCAAATTTCGTTGCCCTTACTTTGTTAATTCCGGAGATATAAATTTTTTTCAATTTTTTTCGAAAGAAAACACAAAATTTTCCGGGAAAACCTCGGCGGATTTTCCTGGCTAACGAACTTATCCAAGCCACTCGCGAAAGGAAGGTACTCACCAAATTTTATCAAAATCGGTCCATTATTTTTTTAGTTATAGGTGTGACACATAAATATATAAACATATATATATATATATATATATATATATATATATATATATATATATATATATATATATATATATATATATATATATATATATATATATATATACATATAAAGTCTGAAACCGACCTCGGATTTGGGTTCCTAAATAGCGCTCATTTGAAGAAATTTTTTCAAAATTCAAAAGTCGAGATCTCCTCATTAGTGAATTTTTTTTAAGAAAATTCACTAAAAAGTCTGTGGCTAGTGGAACTTGCCTTCAAAAGCTTTTACCTAACGCACTTACACACACAGACACACACACTACAAAGAATGAATAAAAGTACTCTGTAACACTATATACATTACTTTAGAGCACCAATAAATTCCTTCACCTTGGTTTTTGTTTTAAAACACCCACTAGTGTCTACTGTAATCTTGTTAGGGGGAGCATCGTAATAACATTAGGTAGAAAATTGAGGAATTTGATTCCCAAGTAATCAAACATTTGCTTTGTTTTCTCCTTTTTGTGCAACTGTATTTTTAATTCATGCCTGCACCTGGTATTGATGTTGCGAGCTTCATCATTCGCTGGATATTTTGAATACATATACTGAAGAAGGATATAGCTGGAAGGGTATCCCATTGGCCTCGAACACATTTGGGCAGCTTTCTTGTTGCAGTCCTTATTGCTCTTTTTTGCATGATAAACACATGTTCCGCTGCTGATGAGTTAACCCATATGAATGTTCCATAGCATAGGATACTGCGACAAGTGCAAAATAAGCAATCCTGGCAGCTGGGTACTGTACCGTTCCACTGTCCTTATGATGTCGATTGCTATGGATAAGCCACATGTTTCCATAGGTCAATCATATTTTACGTTTTAAAATGAATTGGTCTGACCAGGTAAGACATCTCCAGGCTGCTTCTAAGGACATAACAAAATTCGTAATTAGCAATTAGGTTAGAGTAGGTATATTTCATAAAAAGAAACAAAAATATAAATGCAACCATTTTATAATAATTCACCAATAGCCACATACCAAAATATTTATGCAACAGAAAAGTGACTAATTTTATTGCTGTTTTTGGGATTCTTACCTGAAATGTTTCTCGATATACTCCATGTTTCATTATCTACACTCCAGACGAATTACTTAATTACCCAAAATTCAAACAATTCAGGCTACAATAAGATTGTTCAATCTTTAAAACTTTCAGGAAAATAAATAGACATAGATCAAATAACAAGTTATGATGACGCAATTATAAAAAATGTAAACAACAAACCGCCATTAATTAATTCCGGGCGCTTTGTCAGAGTCAGTTCGCTGTTGGCGTCGGTGTTGCTATTGGACGACGATGACATACGAAACGGAGGGAATTCAAATAAATGTTGTTTACAAATTAAAACAAACTTTCAGAAACATTACAATTGTAACTTTACGTGAGCTTACAAATGGAGAAAAACAACAAGCCGGCAAACGAGATATTATATTTGAAAGTTACGTTAAAGTTTCATTTGTAAGTTTGCATTGGTTTTTTGGCTGCAAACATTTAGAAATGTTGCAAACTTAACTTGCATAATGGTAGATTATTTAACGTTGCGGTAAGCATTTGTAAGTTACCATGCTTAGTGGGTATATGCACATACCATCATTGCTAATTGCTAGAATCTGGCAAACAATTACCAAAGACTAAACATTTGACATTTTAACAATAATTTTATAATCAAGTCATAGCTTGCAATTTGGTCAACAAATCAAGTTAAACAACTTATTTTTAATGTGGGCGAGGCAAAAAATATCTCGAGGTTATTTCAATCAATTTTAAAACACATGTCAAACTTTTATTTACTATAAAGTGATTGCTGTGATAAGGTGATGTCACCATTAGAAATTGAATACATTCAAATAAGCTTTTTCAAAATTTTTAACTTCATCAAATGACAATAAAAGCACTACTTTTATTGACTTAAAGAATGCTACAATTTTGATACATCTAAAGACATTTGTATATTCCATTGTTTCAAAACAAATTGTGTTTTATATGTTACATTACACCATAACTTACCTTTGCCAGGCTTATTTTTCCACTGTCCCTGGGAGTGCTCAGTAGAAATATGTCTCTTGTAGCTTGAGTAAGACTACCAGCTTCAGTTCCTACTTGTTGTGCAAACAGAAAAAATTATATGAGTCCGGTGAAAATTGCAAAAGAAAAGTAATTATTATTAAGTCACAAAATACAGTGAGGCAGCAACCGTGGACGGTCGACTTAACATCAATCGGAAACTACCAAAACAGCACACACCACAAGAGAGCGTATGTAATGTAGAGTAACAATCTGAAAAAAACCGGTAAATCCATGAATAACAGATTAATTGCGAAATTAAGTTCTCAAAAACACACGATTCGCACGTTTTCAACTGTCAATTTTCAGCAGCGTTGACACATTTAATATTTAATCCCAAGAGCATTTTGCCGCTTTAACGAAATAAAAGATCTAAAATGCTTTCTACACACAATCCTTCGGACCAACCTTCTGGACCTCACAACACCGCCTATCAGCATAAAATATGTCAACCAAACAACAGCTATAACCTCAGGTGCAAAAATATACGTTTTTGTTGCAAATCGAAACGTTGTAATTGCTTTTATCATTAAAAGGTTATTAAAAACGAAATCTACCACATTGTTTAACTTTATTATATATATACTGTTATAATCACGTTAATATAAAGTTGATGTTAAGTCGACCGTTCCCCAGCAACCAAATTGAAGATTTATTTTCAACATTAATGTTTTTGAAAACTAACATTACACTACAAAATAGAGTATATAGAAAACTAGTAAAATCAACACATTTTATTAACTTGAAAAAGGACGACAAACGTAAATACATTTTAATCACCAAATTAAGTAGATCAAGTTTACTCTACACACCTATCATAATGAATAAAATGAAAAAAGTATTTATTTGCCAGGCACAGTTTGCAAAACACTTTTAATAGGTGTTTGGGGAATTACAGATAATTGTTATTAATTTTTTTTATTACTGGAACACCGTTGAATTCTCTTCTGTGCCATAAACAAATATGTGTGAATCACAGCAGGCAGTGCCCCCACACAAAATTTAAATTTAAAGTAACTATATGCTGATGCATAATACACGCTGAGCAAGCCTATGTCTGTATCGAATTATGTGCAATGAATTACAAGAATAAGGAAAATCCTGAATTTAGTTGAAATATAGTTATAATAAACACAGTATATATTGAAAACATAATTTCAACTGTTTGCATTATTATAACACAAACTATAATTGAAGAGATAGGCAACATTTTAACATTACGAAATTTTAAGACCAGATCTTAACGTTATAACATTTGAATATTTAAAATATTAATTTTCAAACTTCAAATATCAACTTACCAGAAGAAATGCACAATAAAGAAACCGCAGTTTTTTTAAGCCTCTTCGGGTCCCTGGTAGCTTATCTTCCTCAAGGAAATGGCAATCGCAAACATAATAACAATCGTGCACCTGAATGCATGGTTAATTCAAAAGCATCTGGTGATTTATAGTTTTCACCCATGCACTAAAATGCTGCTGATGATTTTAAAGGAAAACGATACTATTTGCTTATCTTATTCTGGCACCCTTGTTCACACTATGCCACAGTTCTCCTTTTTATCATTTTTGTGAATATCTATTCCTGGAACCAATAAGTATAAGTTAGTAGTTGTTTCACTTGCCAGGTTATTAAAAATATTGAAGAACACAAATAACCATAATCGTGTGCTACTTACCTTTGATTAACAATTGTGTTAGAAACTTTAGGACCAAATCAAAAGAACACTTTTTAATACCAATTCTAACATATGTAGAGATATAATATAAAGAGCTTTATAACAACAAACGTGGATAGTGGTTAACACTCCACGTAAGAATGCTTTGCAAAATAAAACCATAAACAATAATCACGAAATAACGAATCTTCGAATGTTTTGAGGTTAGATTGTTATTTAAAATTGAATAGTTTTCTGGATTACAATGCTACTGGCGCTGAAGCGTCGGAAATTAGTACTGAACTTATAGTTTTAAATCATTTCATTGAAGTGAAACTTCTATTTGGTATATTCTGTAATATAAGAAAACATTTCAGTTTTAATAAATGTAAATGTAAATAACACGTTGAGTGTCTTACGTTTCGGCGTCGGCGCCTACCGTTTCGCGACAGTTGGCCTACCATGCAGCGGTGTCAGATAGTAAACATACAATTCGGGCGAAATCGGAACGTGAACTGGCCGCGGGACGATGTGCACTGTTGCCAGATGAGTATAAGCAAGGGTCATTTTAAATATAGAAGGCAATCAAGGGGTGAACAAATATTTTCATAATGTAAATAAATGATAGTATTGCGTCATGTACATAGATCGATATTTAACGTATTTTGCGGAAAGCAGTAGGAAAACGGAAATGTAAACAGTTAATTTTCAGCAATTGTGGTCTACGGGGAAAAACGTGATATAGAAGGAAATCAAGGGGTGAACAAATGTTTTTATAATTTTAATAAATTAAAATATGGCGTCATCTACATAAATCGATATTTGACATATTTTGCGGAAAGCAGTAGGAAAACGGAAATGTAAACAGTTAATTTTCAGCCTCAGGGGGAAAAACGTGTGCCTCTCCTCCCTTTTTTTTGGTACATCAGTAACATCAACAGAGGTTGTGCAATTGTTATTGAGCAAGGTAATCTGCACGTTCCACCATTCCCAGGGGGCGTAAAGCCGTCGGTCCCGTGCCCATGCGATGTTGGGCACGTTAAAGACCCAAATTCCCTGGACAGTCAGGTGAATGAATGACACTTTAGTAAAATCAATGAAGCAAATTCGGTTGCGAATTGCCGATGATAAATACAACTGTATATGCTAATAGCAAACGGTAACCAGTATATTATTTTGAAAAATCGCAATGTAATCACATGGTAATGAAGCAATTTCTACCGACAACTGTCGATGATAAACATAACGGAGAAAATTGCTCAAAATGGGCTTACCTTCGAAATGTCTGTCTATATTTTACTTTCTAACCTTAAATTTACTAATGGGGAGACCCCGACTTTTGATTTATGAAAAAGTTTTTGCAAATAAGCGCGAACTATGGCCCAAAGAACCCTTATCCGCGGTCAGTTTCCATTTTTTATATGTATGTATAAACATATATATATATATATATATATATATATATATATATATATATATATATATATATATATATATATATATATATATATATATATATATATATATATATATATAATTGTGTTTATTGCAAGCACAAGCATTAGGCTTATTTGTAAAACACATTGTAAAATTATGTACTAATAAATATACTATACTATATATATATATATATATATATATATATATATATATATATATATATATATATATATATATATATATATATGTGTATGTGTGTGTGTGTGTGTGTGTGTGTGTGTGTGTGTGTGTGTGTGTGTATGTATGTATGTATGTATGAATCACACCGAGAACAAAAAAAATATTGTGCCGATTTTGAAAAAGTTTGGCATGTACCATCCTTTTCTATATGGCTTGGATAAGGTCGTTAGGATAATCGGACGAGGTTTTCCAAAAGAATTGTAACTTTTCATTAGGAAAACATTTTTATGTCAAAAATTAAAAAAGCTATGACAACCAAATGTGGTAGATAGGTTTGCGATTGAAAAGGTACATTACACACCAAAATTACTGGTTACTGTTTGATATTAGCATATACAGTTGTATTTATCATCGGCAATTCGCAACGGAAATTGCTTCATTGACTTTTCTTACTCATTTAAGGTTGGAAAGTAAAATATAAACAGACACTTCGAAGGTAAGCCCATTCTGAGCAATTTTCTCCGTTATGTTTATCATCGACAGCTGTCGGTAGAAATTGCTTCATTACCATGCGATTACATTGCGATTTTTCAAAATAATATACTGGTTACCGTTTGCTATTAGCATATACAGTTGTATTTATCATCGGCAATTCGCAACGGAAATTGCTTCATTGACTTTACTAAAGTGTCATTCATTCACCTGACTGTCCGGGGAATTTGGGTCTTTAACATGCCCAACATCGCATGGGCACGGGACCGACGGCTTTACGCCCCCTGGGAATGGTGGAACGTGCAGATTACCTTGCAGATAACAATGGCACAACCTCTGTTGATGTTACTGATGTACCAAAAAAGGGAGGAGAGGCACACGTTTTCCCCCTGAGGCTGAAAATTAACTGTTTACAATTCCGTTTTCCTACTGCTTTCCGCAAAATATGTCAAATATCGATTTATGTAGATGACGCCATATTTTAATTTATTAAAAATATAAAAACATTTGTTCACCCCTTGATTTCCTTCTATGTCACGTTTTTCCCCCTAGACCACAATTGTTGAAAATTAACTGTTTACATTTCCGTTTTCCTACTGCTTTCCGCAAAATATGTCAAATATCGATCTATGTACATGACGCAATACTATCATTTATTTACATTATGAAAACATTTGTTCACCCCTTGATTGCCTTCTATATTTAAAATGACCCTTGCTTATACTCATCTGGCAACAGTGCACATCGTCCCGATCACGTTCCGATTTCGCCCGAATTGTATGTTTACTAAAGAGGCACTTTAAACACAGGATTACCCTGAACTTATAGTTTTAAATCATTTCATTGAAGTGAAACTTCTATTTGGTATATTCTGTAATATAAGAAAACATTTCAGTTTTAATAAATGTAAATAACACGTTGAGTGTCTTACGTTTCGGCGTCGGCGCCTACCGTTTCGCTACAGTTGGCCTACCATGCAGCGGTGTCAGATTGAGTAAATTAGAATTTATGATATATCGAATGAGAAATTATTGGTAACTCAACATTTATTAATATTAAGCTACATTTATTAGATGGATTAATTTTTTGATGAACTTTTATTTGTCATCAATAAGTACAAATATGTGTAATGACCATATGTTTTACATTTTGAGATTCAAATGAAATTTTATTAAATCTGACAACCCGACTCCTTCATATTTAATTGTCAGGTGACTGTTGTGTCGATTTGAATTATCTACTCGAAATGACGCATTCACAATCTAACCATCCTTATCAACATTGTACGTAGGAAATGCTGTATGAAATCTGAACTGATATCTAGACTAAGTAAAGATTGGAACCTATGATGAGCACTGATAAGTACACTTGGAGAACCCAAATCACCACAACACATTTTAAAAGACCTGACGATCGTTTCACTAACCAAGTTAGCGTCATCAGAGGATGAAACATTCTAAATACTTAAAAACTAACATCAACTTATATACCGGATCTCAGGTAAAGAGATCGAACCGAGATGAGACACTACTCGTAGGCAAATTCCAAAGTGTATTGTATTTTTATCGCCGGACCAGGTCTTTGCGCTATCCCTACTGCTTTATCTGAAAAGTGTCCATCTGTAATAGTTTTGAGAAAGTTCAACGACAGCTAAATTAACAGCGGTTCCTTTGGCGGCAATAACTGTATACTTATGTTATCGGTAAAACGTGCCGAAAACGTGGGAATTTTATTTAGCAAAGCAATCGATCAAGTGACTCGTAATTGGCGCTGGTGAAGTGTTCATACATTTGTTGTTGTAACTATGTTTCGCAATATATACGATCTCGAACCCATTTAGGTGTCCTGGTTTTCTAACATTTTTTATTAATTTCAGATTATCTTTATCAACGTGATGATTATTATCCCAAATATGTCGGGCGACGGCAGACTTATCTACAGTACCGTAACGTAATTGGGATATGTGTTCTTTGAATCTTATACGAATCGATCTTTTTGTTTGTCCGACGTATTTAAGATTACAATCTTTACAACTTATTTCATAAATTCCCGACATTTTGTCCGCGCTATCCTAGTCTTTTGGGTTGCCTAGCAAGTTTTTTAAGGTATTTGTTGTTGAAGATGTTAGCTGCAAGTAGACTTTTTTTAAAATGCTGTCTAGACCCCTCGTGATTCTAGGTTCAAATGGTAAGCAAACAAATTTTTTTTCCGATTTTTCTCTTCTGAACGTCGTTGATTCCGTCAACATTTTCTTTGTTTTCTGTTTGTTGATTAATTTTTCCACTAGACAAGCAGTGTATCTGTTATATTCGGCCACGTTCTTAATATAATTTAATTCTTCGGTATATCTACTTTTGTTTAAAGGAAAATTACTTAACCGATTTACTAAAAAATTCAGACTGGCCATTTTTTGTGCGTACGTATGATGTGAGTCGCTCGGGATGTAGCTTAAGGTAGTGGTTTCTTTTCTATAGACATCGAATTCTAAAGTGTCTTTATTCTTAATAACTAGTACATCTAGAAAGGGTAGTTTATTATTAATTTCAAATTCGTGGGTAAATTTTATAGAATCAAATTTATTGTTTAATTTGGCAATAAAACTGCTCTAAATATGTTAAAGTTTGTTCCGTGGGAACGCTAGGAAACAATGAGATTACATCAAACGAAATTAAAACCTCGCCTTCGGTCAATTTAACCTCTTTGATCTTATTAATAAATTCAAGAGAATTTCTTACCGAAAAACTTTTCTGTTTTACAGGCAAGCCTTTAAACTCATTTGTCAACCATTTAGCTAAATTATAAGTCGGGGAATCTATAGCCGAAACAATAGGTCTAATTTATGAATTTTTGGGAGACCGTACTTCTTGGGAACTTTCGGATTAGAAACTTGTAACTTTATTCCTAAGTCTTTTGATATGAGATTGTGACATTTTTTTAGACTATTTTTAACCTCCGAAATCATTTTTGGTAGCGGATTTTTATTTAGTTTTTTATACGGTCCTGTCACTATGGCGTTATACACTCTATCTTTATAATCGTTTTTGTCCAAAATCACTACCTTATTGCCTTTATCTGTTTTAACATAGAAACAATCTTTCTCTCGCAATCGTTTAACTATTTTCATTTGATTACAATAATTTAGTTTTTTTGTGGACTTATTTTCTTTCAAGTTTTTTGAAATTTTACTTTTACACACTTCTCTAATAAAATTTTTTGACGGTTCTGGAAGTTTTCTCATTCCCGTTTCAATACCAGCAACTATTTCTACAATATCATCTTTTTGTGACTGTATGTCGAATTTTAACCCTTTGTTTAGGAGGTCCATCTCATCTTTATTAAATGATTGTGAAGAAAGATTTTCTACGAGGTCAATTTTCTGAGGAACTGGTTTTTCATTTTTAATTTGACATTTAATCAGTTGTTTAATTTTTTTATTGTGTATAATAATTTTCTTAACCACTTTCGCGTTAATGACACAAATATTTTCCTCTGAAAATTGCACCATTCTTCATATTCCAAGTTGTCTAACTTAAAGGTTAATTTTTTAAACAAACGGTATATAAGTTGATGTTAGTTTTTTAAGTATTTAGAATGTTTCATCCTCTGATGACGCTAACTTGGTTAGTGAAACGATCGTCAGGTCTTTTAAAATGTGTTGTGGTGATTTGGGTTCTCCAAGTGTACTTATCAGTGCTCATCACAGGTTCCAATCTTCACTTAGTGAATTATGGCTTCCAGGTCAACGGAACTAAATCTATACCGTAAGTTAAGTTGCAAAATTAGATTAATAGGTACAGATATTGCTTTTTTAAAATCTTGCAAAAGAAAATCGGTTGTTCCGAATTTTATTAACTTCAATTAAAAAATTTCTAATAACACAAAAGTAGGGCAAAAGGTAGAAAATTTCGCCAAACAAAAATGGCTGGATCTAGAAATGCAATATCTGTACTCGAAACGTAGTATGTTAGAAATAGAAGCATATAGTTTGTTTAAAAAATTAACCTTTAAGTTAGACAACTTAGAATATGAAGAATGGTGCAATTTTCAGAGGAAAATGTTTGTAGTCATTAACGCGAAAGTGGTTAAGGAAATTAATATACACAATAAAAAAATTAAACAACTGATTAAATGTCAAATTAAAAATGAAAAACCAGTTCCTCGCAAAATTGACCTAGTAGAAAATCTTTCTTAACAATTATTTAATAAAGAGGAGATGGACCTCCTAAACAAAGGGTTAAAATTCGGCATACAGTCACAAAAAGATGATATTGTAGAAATAGTTGCTGGTATTGAAATGGGAATTAGAAAACTTCCAGAACCGTGAAAATTTTTTATTAGAGAAGTGTGTAAAAGTAAAATTTCAAAAAACTTGAAAGAAAATAAGTCCACAAAAAAACTAAATTGTAATCAAATGAAAATAGTTAAACGATTGCAAGAGAAAGATTGTTTCTATGTTAAAGCAGATAAAGGCAATAAGGTAGTGATTTTGGACAAAAACGATTATAAAGATAGAGTGTATAACGCCATAAAGACAGGACCGTATAAAAAAACTAAATAAAAATCCGCTACCAAAAATGATTTCGGAGGTTAAAAATAGTCTAAAAAGTTGTCACAATCTCATATCAAAAGACTTAGGAAAAAAGTTACAAGTTTCTAATCGGAAAGTTCCCAAGAAGTACGGTCTCCCAAAAATTCATAAACCGGGAAATTCAATTAGACCTATTGTTTCGGCTATAGATTCCCCGACTTATAGTTTAGCTAAATGGTTGACAAATGAGTTTAGGCTTGCCTGTAAAACAGAAAAGTTTTTCAGTAAGAAATTCTCTTGAATTTATTAATAAGATCAAAGTGGTTAAATTGACCGAAGGCGAGGTTTTAATTTCGTTTGATGTAACCTCATTGTTTCCTAGCGTTCCCACGGAACAAACTTTAACATATTTAGAGCAGTTGCTAAAAATGAATAACGTAAATGAAAATGTCTGCAAAGAGTATTTAACTCTAACAAACCTTTGCATCAAACAAAATATTTTTCAATTCAACAATGAATTTTTTCAACAAACACAAGGCACGGCAATGGGCAATCCGCTATCGCCATTTATTGCAGACCTTTTCATGAGCAGATTTGAAACAGATCTTGAAAGTGAAAGTGGTTATTTTCCTAGAGTGTGGTGTCGTTACGTGGATGATATTTTCGCGGTGTTTACACAAACATTTGCAGAATAGAATATTTTATTGCCAAATTAAACAATAAATTTGATTCTATAAAATTTACCCACGAATTAGACATTAATATGTAAGACTCGATGCATTTTCACAACAATTAGAACCGTAGACCGGTTTCGCTCTCTTTAGAGCTCTTCAGTACGGCATACTAATTGTAGCAAAAATGCACCAAAAATAATACGGCTATCGTATAGCCAGTCTTAAAATACTCAGTAAGTGGTGGACGTGCCGCCACCTAGTTGCGGAACCAAGTAGTATGCTGTCACGCCAGCTCCAAATAACACAAAGTGTTAAAAAATAGAGACTGGATACAGCTAACTAACAATTTAGAAAATTGTCAGCCCTGGCCCATTTCTACCCCAATATAGGGACAAAGTATGTAAGACTCGATGCATTTTCGCAACAATTAGAACCGTATACCGGTTTCGCTCTCATTAGAGCTTTTCAGTACGGCATACTAATTGTAGCAAAAATGCACCAAAAATAATACGGCTATCGTATAGCCAGTCTTAAAATACTCAGTAAGTGGTGGACGTGCCGCCACCTAGTTGCGGAACCAAGTAGTATGCTGTCACGACAGCTCCAAATAACACAATGTGTTAAAAAATAGAGACTGGATACAGCTAACTAACAATTTAGAAAATTGTCAGCCCTGGCCCATTTCTACCCCAATATAGGGACAAAGTATGTAAGACTCGATGCATTTTCGCAACAATTAGAACCGTAGACCGGTTTCGCTCTCATTAGAGCTCTTCAGTACGGCATACTAATTGTAGCAAAAATGCACCAAAAATAATACGGCTATCATATAGCCAGTCTTAAAATACTCAGTAAGTGGTGGACGTGCCGCCACCTAGTTGCGGAACCAAGTAGTACGCTGTCACTCCAGCTCCAAATAACACAAAATATTAAAAAATAGAGACTGGATACAGCTAACTAACAATTTAGAAAAAGGTCAGCCCTGGCCCATTTCTACCCCAATATAGGGACAAAGTATGTAAGACTCGATGCATTTTCGCAACAATTAGAACCGTAGACCGGTCCACCACTTACTGAGTATTTTAAGACTGGCTATACGATAGCCGTATTATTTTTGGTGCATTTTTGCTACAATTAGTATGCCGTACTGAGGAGCTCTAATGAGAGCGAAACCGGTCTACGGTTCTAATTGTTGCGAAAATGCATCGAGTCTTACATACTTTGTCCCTATATTGGGGTAGAAATGGGCCAGGGCTGGCAATTTTCTAAATTGTTAGTTAGCTGTATCCAGTCTCTATTTTTTAACACTTTGTGTTATTTGGAGCTGACGTGACAGCATACTACTTGGTGCCGCAACTAGGTGGCGGCACGTCCACCACTTACTGAGTATTTTTAGACATTAATAATAAACTACCCTTTCTAGATGTACTAGTTATCAAGAATAAAGACACTTTAGAATTCGATGTCTATATAAAAGAAACCACTACCTTAAGCTACATCCCGAGCAACTCACATCATACGTACGCACAAAATGGCCAGTCTGAATTTTTTAGTAAATCGGTTAATTACTTTTCCTTTAAACAAAAGTAGATATACCAAAGAATTAAATTATATTAAGAATGTGGCCGAATATAACGGATACACTGCTTGCCTAGTGGAAAAATGAATCAACAAACAGCAAACAAAGAAAATGTTGACGGAATCAACGACGTTCAGAAGAGAAAAATCGGAAAAAAACATTGTTTGCTTACCATTTGAACTTAGAATCACGAGGGGTCTAGACAGCATTTTTAAAAAAGTCGACTTGCAGCTAACATTTTCAACAACAAATACCTTAAAAAACTTGTTTGGCAACCCAAAAGACAAGGATAGCGCGGACAAAATGTCGGGAATTGATGAAATAAGTTGTAAAGATTGTAATCTTAAATACGTCGGACAAACAAAAAGATCGATTGGTATAAGATTCAAAGAACACATATCTCAATTACGTTACGCTACTGTAGATAAGTCTGCCGTCGCCCGACATATTTGGGATAATAATCATCACGTTGATAAAGATAATCTGAAATTAATAAAAAATGTTAGAAAACCAGGACACCTAAATGGGTTCGAGAGCATATATATTGCGAAATATAGTTACAACAACAAATGTATGAACACTTCACCAGCGCCAATTACGAGTCACTTGATCGATTGCTTTGCTAAATAAAATTCCCACGTTTTCGGCACGTTTTACCGATAACATAAGTATACAGTTATTGCCGCCAAAGGAACCGCTGTTAATTTAGCTGTCGTTGAACTTTCTCAAAACTATTACAGATGGACACTTTTCAGATAAAGCAGTAGGGATAGCGCAAAGACTTGGTCCGGCGATAAAAATACAATACACTTTGGAATTTGCCTACGAGTAGTGTCTCATCTCGGTTCGATCTCTTTACCTGAGATCCGGTATATAAGTTGATGTTAGTTTTTTAAGTATTTAGAATGTTTCATCCTCTGATGACGCTAACTTGGTTAGTGAAACGATCGTCAGGTCTTTTAAAATGTGTTGTGGTGATTTGGGTTCTCCAAGTGTACTTATGATATCTAGACTGTTTATTCATTTATAATTTTGATTTTTTAATAACTCCTTTCCTCGTTTGCCATTTAATTTGAAATTTGGTTAGCAGCTATGTTGTAACGTCTCCTATATATGTGCAAATTTTCATTCGACACACTTCAATATTTAAAAAATATTGCGTTTTCAAAATTTTCTTTAAATTTTTTTCTAAGAAAAATTAGACGCACGGTGCCCATCTAGGAACTCATCCAAGTCATTAACAAAATCAAGGTAATTCCCAAATTTGGTCGAAATCGGTCAAGTATTTCTTTGAGTTGTCGGTTGGATACATACATACATATATATATATATATATATATATATATATATATATATATATATATATATATATATATATATATATATATATATATGAGTGTCCTTACATATATCCTTTACCCACCTTTGTCCACCACTCTAAGGAGTAGGCAGATTGAGGCCTTAGAGTGTCCTTACATGTTTACTTTACCTCTTGAAAATGGCTCCACAATAGGAGCCGAAACGTCGAGTTTTCATAAATTCTGGACACGGTTCAACCCGAGAACCAATTATGTCTCACATTAAAGACCGCGGAAATCTTTCTGAACACACACACACACACACACACAGATATATATATATATATATATATATATATATATATATATATATATATATATATATATATATATATATATATATATATATATATATATATATATATATATATATATATATATAGGGTTTTTCACGATAGATTAGAAGTTCCCTGATATCCGAAGTTTTGGCAGCGGTCACAATTGGTAATTGTCTTTTATTCTAAAATGTTTTCAAGGTCACATCACTTTCGGTTAGACCGGAAGTAGTCATCGACTTTGCTAATTTAAATAGAATGCCCTATTTTTTATCGCACATTCGAATTCTCCATAAAATTTTGTGAAGATTTATATTAGGCTTTCCTATCCCTATCTTCAACTGTTCCAAAGATAATGTGACTTCTCTGTATTTCGGCGATTTTGCAACCTTATTTATAATAGTTTCTATTTCACATGTTTTTAAAGATAAAAGGCTCGAATTTAGAATTTCGCAACTTGTGGGTGGAAGCTTTCATATTATGTGCCTTAAGTTTACATACATACAGAGTGTTCTAAATTCAGTTACTAACTTAGACATATTCAACGTGGCAAAAGTATTTTTTTTCAAATAGAACACCCTGTATATTATTTAAAATTCGAGTTTTAAATTTAATTCTACACCGGTTTGATATAAGTTTTTCTATACCTATCTTCAATATGTTGCTTGTTATTAGCATTTTTAGGTAACAACCTCCTCTTCTAAAGAGTACACGTTAGACTACACAAGAAATGCAACTGTGATTGTCAGTCAGATAACAAAAGTTATATAATTTCATAAAAATATTTAATGTAATTATTAAAAAAAAAATAACAATAAACAAAAAACTAAACAAAGACAAATAAAAAAAGTTAATTCAAATTTAAATGCTACGATTACTATAAATGTTCTATGTGACCACCATCTTGGTCAAGGCACTGCAAAATTCGACGGTTCATCTCATTCGTAGTAGCTCTTTTGATTTCATTTGGATACAAATCCCTAAAGGCTCTAATTATAATAAAAGATCCTCTCTACTTTGCACTATTGTGTCATACACTTGACTTTTTATACGCCCCCAGAGATATAAATCGGCAAGCGTTAAATCAGGAGAGCGGAGAGGCCATCTCCAAGGACCGTTGGTCCCAATCCATCTGTCTTCAAACAATTGCGTTAAGTGCCAGTAAACTTCACCAGTGGAGTTAGAAGGCGCGCCATCTAGCTGATACCACGAGCTTTGCCTTATATTTAGCGGTAGCCTTGCCAGAAAATTACAAAGAGATCCCCTTAATACTTCCAAATACTTCTCACCGTTTAAATTTTCTTCGTAAATTTCATAAGAGACCTTATTGTCCATAATAATGCAAGGCACATTAAAACTAAAATTTGTTTGAAAACGTCCTTCTCTAAATATATTAGGGTTTTCACTTGCCCAAAAATGACTATTTCTCCTATTCACAATTCCTTCCCTTCTAAATTTCGATTCGTCGGTCCAGATAATTTTAAAGAGAAAATGCTCATCTTGTTGAATATTCAGAAACATGTGTTCGCAGAATTCCACTCTTTTTAAATGGTCACCAGGTCGAAGTCCTTGTAGTACTATTTCTGAATATGGGTGCATTTTAGGATATTTCAATATTCTATGCACAGATGAATTTGATATTCCCAAAGCTCGAGTAGCTGCAGGAATAGAGCTACGCGTGTAAACTTGAAAATAAGCCAAAACGTTTATCTCATTATCTTCATTTTCAGTTAATGGCTTTGGATCATGTCGTGTAGTTTTGACACTTCCAGTCAATTTAAATCGTTCCTCTATCCTTGCGAATTTTCTTCTAGTCATTGCCGTTAGAGTCGGATACCTCTCGTTAAACATCCTGCATGTTCTGCTTACAATCCGATTGCATTCCCCATGAATATAAAATAAATTTAAAATATCCAAATTAGAGTACTCTTCACTATTCTGCATTTTTATTGGCTTATTATTTCTATAACCTGAGCAATACAAACACACTCAGATTAACTTTAAAATATAAATGACGCTTTAGAATTCATGTGCTGTCAAAATTCTGTTTTCTGAGAGCCACAGCTGCCTTTATTGTGCAGCGTAATGTATATTCTCTAGAAAAGGAGTTTGTTACCTAAAAACTCTAGTAGCAAGTTACTCGTAAGAGATAGGTATAGGAAAACTTATATGACACCGGTGTAGAATTAAATTGAGAACTCGAATTTTTAATAATATACAGGGTGCACCATTTGAAAAAAAAATGACTTTTGCAGCATTGAATAAGTGTAGGTTGGTCTTTAAATTTAAAACACTCTGTATGATAGAGGTAAACCTTAGGTAGATAATATGAAGGCTTCATCCTAGGAGTTATAGTATTCTAAATTCCAGCCTTTTATCTTTAAAAACATGTAAAATACAAAGTGTTATAAATGAGGATAGAAGTTCCGCAAAATGTAAAACAATCACAATATCTACGAAATACTTGAAGATAGGGATAGGAAAGCCTAATATAAATCTTCACAAAATATTATGGAGAATTTGAATATGCAATAAAAAATAGGGCATTCTATTTAAATTAGCAAAGTTGATGACTACTTTCGGTCTAACCGGAAGTGATGTGACCTTGAAAATATTTTAGAATAAAAGACAATTACGAATTGTGACCGCTGCCAAAATTTCAAAATTTATGATATCAGGGAACTTCATAACTTCTAATGCACGGCTATCGTGAAAAACCCTATGTATATATATATATATATATATATATATATATATATATATATATATATATATATATATATATATATATATATATATATATATATATAATATATATAATATATATTATATATATATATATATATATATATATATATATATATATATATATATATATATATATATATATATATATATATATATATATAAACATAAAGTCTTACCATCGATACCTCTCTATTAGTGAATTGGTCACATATTATCAATTATTAATTATATTATATCTCTACTCTCAGTTGTATGAATGATGCTATTTTTGTCATTTTTAGCTTCTTATTCAACGTAAATTCGACATCTCCAGTATAATCAAATGACTACATATCAACTGTCCCCAAACTTACATCGATTGTATTTTTGTCCTTGAACAGCACAGGCTTGTCCCCAAAGTTACATTGACTGTTCCCAAACTTAGCTTTAAGCTGTCCCCAAATGAACAGATGGGCATACATTAAGTTTGGGGACTTTTTGTTCCCAAACACACACTTGCACGAACAAAATGTCCCCAAAGTCGCAGTTGTGCGTACACACACACACACATACACACACAGATATATATATATATATATATATATATATATATATATATATATATATATATATATATATATATATATATATATATATATATAAATTGAAGCTGACCCCCGATATGTGTTCTAGGAGACCTAGTTCGCGTTCATTTGAAGAAATTTAAAAAAATTCAAGTTGACATATCTCCAGTAAATTTAAAAAAAACTCACTAAAACAACAATCCGCCGTTAATGACGCGGGTGCGTTGACAGTTCGAGGTGGTGTTGCTATGCTGCTATTGGACGACGATTACATACCATCGAACACACACGATCACGAAAACGGAGGGAACAAACAAATGTTTACAAAATGAATCAAACTTTCAGAAACATTACAATTGTAACTTTACACGAGCTTACAAATGGAGAAAAACAACAAGCTGTTATATATATATATATATATATATATATATATATATATATATATATATATATATATATATATATATATATATATATATATATATATATATATATACCTATAAAATGTTTAACACTGTGATTTTTTAAAAATGAAAATTCGCTAATTCTAAAATCTCCTAAATTTGATTTGTCTTAGAGCCTCGATGGTTCAGTGGTAAAGACGTGTACCTCTGAACAGAGGGGTACCGGGTTCGATTCCCAGAGTTTCCCTTTCACGTTTTCAGTACATACTGTACAATTAACATCAACCGAGGTTGTGGCATTGTATTTGAGAAAGTTGAATATCTGCTCGTTCCGCCCGTCGCAGGGAGCGTAAAGCTGTCGATATCGTGTCCATGTGATGTTGGGCACGTTAAAGATCCCGACCCTCCTTACAGAAAGGCGGGGGTTCGGCAAAATTTCCAGGAGATAGAGGTAAAGCTGCCCTCTGGCGTCGGTGATTGGCCATAGTCGCGGAAATAGACCGACGATAAACAAAGATTTGTGTTTTAATCCAGCCCCAGCCACGATGAGCGTTAACAGCGTAACTGGTATAAATTAAATTCTGTTACATCTACTTATGTAGGTATACTTAATATTTAATTTATTACATCGAATAGGTAACTAACGTTTAAGTAAAATTGAATTTCCAGTTTTTCAACCCAGTGTATTAGGCAATGCTTTCGCAATATAATCATCGGACGAAATGCATTTATTGTTCAGTAAATGTGATTATAAGGTTTTTATGGTAGGTACTTGCCAATTTAATATCTTATTGTATTACATAATGCGGCTGTAACCCTATAAGATAATACAATTCTTATGTTCTGTAAAAACAATGATGTATTGATGGTTGCAGCCAAATGTCAACAAGTTTGTTGGGGCGTCAGGGTTGAGTAATTTAGTAATTTATCATTTGAGTTTTATACAAATAGCGATAAAAAATCTTTATTTTATTCACTATTTCACTTTTCACAATCACATGTGCACACATATGTTATTCGGATAGAAGTTCAAAGATGAAAATAAGGAAACAAATAATTCACTCATTTTGGCACAACATAGAACTTTTGTTTTCTTTAAAATTTGCAATAAATCAGAAACGTCTGATCTAAGAATCAAGGTCTCAATTTTGCCTGAGGCCAGTAAGTGTGATCTCATAATGACATCATCGGGAAGTGCCATAGGTCTGCTGAATGCTGTTTACAGTATTGTTATTTAGCTGTGGCCACAAAGTGAGAAACCGCTTAGTATTCGCGTATCACATCAAAATGTTTATAATCGGCTGACTGTCATGTAAATTGTCGCTAGTTCAGCGCCATTGCTGTTGTTCCACGAATCAATAGAGGAGACGTCAGAGAGGGTGCCGGGGGGCGCTATCAGTGTTGCGGGGGGACCAGTGCACTTGTAACTTGGCTAGTAGTGTCATGTATCCGCGCAAGTGGCTTTGCAACTGTTTAAGTTTGTGATTAATTGATGTGTACAGCGCTTAATTTAGCGTAAGTTTTCAAATCTAAATTTGTATGGTATATGTGCCCTCGACGTTTGTATTTTTAGTTTTAAAATGTTTAATTAATTTTTGGTATATGTAAGTGGCCTTCACCGGCGCGTTACTGTTGACATTGAAGGTCTTAACGCAAAAGGCCAGTAGAGGTCAACTATTTAAATATTTAATCAGTTAAATAATGGTATATCAATATTTACGTGGATCCTTTTCATTACGAAAATCATTTTGAAACAAAGATTCCTGCTTATATATTTACGACAAGTAGTGTAGAGCCTTATCATCATAGATTCCAATTTTAACGTTCTCTGAAGTTCGCGCCAAAGTAAAAAAGTCCGTTTATTTATATTACATAGTTATCTCAAATGGCCAATTGAACGTAAAAACATATTCCTATCTTGCGGTAGCAGAACAGGTTGAGTTAAGTTATCGCTGACGTCAAAATATAAAAAAGCAAATAAAACAAACCCAATGGTTCTTGCCCTTGCAGCATACAGTAGCATAAACAGTAATTAGGAGAGCTATAATGTATGGCATAATTTTATGACATCTTTAGATACTATGATGAGGCGGCAGATGGAGCCTCAATTTGCATTTAGCTCATTTTGCACCCTCTTTTGATAGATACTATTATAAACATATAACGGGTTGCAGAGTTGCAGGAATTTAGGGTAAATGAGAGTAATATTTCTGTGGCTGAAAATTCGTCTTCACCTTTCACCTTTTCTCACCTAGTTTGATTATCTTGTCGAGGTCACATCTGATAAGTTAATTTATTCTCTTGTTTTGCATCACCTCTGCTCTAACGCAGTGAGCGCATAGAAACCACGTGTGTTTACCTGCGCGCAATCGCAACACTATTTCATAATGTCAAGCTGATTTATTGTTTGTAAACAGGTAGGTACTTCTCTTAAAATAAATATACAATTTTACCGAATGTTAAAAGTATAGTTTGTTTATGTACGCAACACTGGTAAATGTATATCAAAAATTTAATTAATATTTGATACCTAATTCTCACAGTAGGCAACTAGGCCTATTACTATATCTAATGTTGGATAAATTTAATAAAGCAAATCCATTACACTAAATAATAAAAAAAGTTCTCCACTACACACTTTTGTTTACCAAATTTTACAAGTTTCTGACACGTACAGGGTGATTCAAACAATTCAAGGCAAATCTTTTTTTATGACAATCGCGACATTGCGTATTAGTGCCAGTAAGTACCTATTTGAATAAAATATGTATATAGGTATATATATATATATATATATATATATATATATATATATATATATATATATATATATATATATATATATATATATATATATATATATATATATGTATGTATGTATGTATGTATGTATGTATGTATGTATGTATGTATGTATGTATGTATGTATGTATGTATGTATGTATGTATGTATGTATGTATGTATGTATGTATGTATGTATGTATGTATGTATGTATGTATGTATGTATGTATGTATGTATGTATGTATGTATGTATGTATGTATGTATGTATGTATGTATGTATGTATGTATGTATGTATGTATGTATGTATGTATGTATGTATGTATGTATGTATGTATGTATGTATGTATGTATGTATGTATGTATGTATGTATGTATGTATGTATGTATGTATGTATGTATGTATGTATGTATGTATGTATGTATGTATGTATGTATGTATGTATGTATGTATGTATGTATGTATGCATGTAAGGTAAACGCACCAAAGGTTGACACTGCAAGAACCATTCTTGCCATTTTTACTTGTTGAAACGTCCATTTAGTTTTATTTAAAAAAATGTATAGTGTGATCATTAGATGCGCCTTTGTAAACAGATACGATTTATCCAGTAGTTGACAGGCTCAAGTTTTAAATACCTCAATAGTTGACACTGTTTTTTATCCAATGGTTGACATATTGAAATATCGAAATCATTAAAGCTTATTAAGATAAATTAATTATACTTCCGAAATTAAACTTTTATATTATAAATCAGGCATAACAAACTACATTATTTTATGGAATAAAAATAAAATTTACTAATAAAGAACAAAAATGATTCAAATACCAATAGTTGACAGACTCAGGATTAAAGCTTGACAACAAGAAATCTTGATAAAAAATAGTCTATTTTCAAAATCTAAACACTTTATTCAAGGAAGGTAACAGATGAAAGTAACTAAGTAAAAGTAAAATATAAAACATATATGTAACACGTAAAAAATCATAGTATAGTAGTACCTAACCATCCACTGAAAGTTCTTTGTGAAACTGATATTGCATAGTATCTTTATGAACACTCATCTGAGGAAACGGAAGTTTTTTAAAGGATCTGATCATATTTTACAGCACTCACGTCATTTGAAGTATAAAACTTTTTTTCTCCTTAGAAATCATTTTCATTCCCACCACCTCAACTTTTTGCCAGGAAAAATCTGCTGAATAACGCAAACATATTTATAAACCCTCTTCTTGCCTGGAAACGCAACTAATACATAATCATTTTCTCTATACTCTTTATCATCTCGCCGAACTAGGCAAGCAAGAGGCATATCTTCTTCATCATCTTTAGCATCAGCTAATTCATCAAAACCTCCGTGATCGATATCTTCTATACTAGTTCCAGAGTCTATCCATTCTTCTGCTGATGTCTCGGAACTTAACAAGGCTCGTTTTTGTTTAACTTTTTTTTGCTTTTTCTCTGCAGCTTTTTCCTCCTTGGGTCTTTTAAACATCTCCTTTTTTTCTTTTCTCTCTTGAACCTTTTTTTTTTCTTGTTTTCTTCCAACTCTCTTTTCTGTTTCTCTTTTTTCCTGATATAGTTGCCAATCTCTGGAAGTGACTGGTATCTTTTCTTTCTTTATTCACTTAGATTTTTCTGGTTAATGCCAGGCCAGAATAAAATTCTTTTCAACGGCGAAGGTATTATCTGTGACAACGCAACACTTTGTCTTTCTTCAGACTGGTCTTTACTTACGGGAGACCTCTCATTTATGGAGATGATATTTAGATTATCCGAAATATTTCGATTCATGGCTTCATTCTCCGTTATTGAATGATTTAAAAAGTCAACACTATTATTCGTAGAAGGTTTTTTAGAGGAGACATCTAACTTCGTTGAAAGGTCTTGATTTTGGGTTGGTTGTTCTAAATTATCTAAATCGTTACTGTAACATTAACATCAACCGAGGTTCTAACATTGTATTTGAGCAAGTTGAACGCCTGCGCGTTCCGCCCTTCGGAGGGGGCGGAAAGCCGTCGGTCCCGTGTCCATGCGATGTTGGGCACGTTAAATATCCCTACGCTCCTTACAGAAAGGCAGGGGTTCGGCAAAATTTCCAGGATAGTGAGGTGAAACTGCTCCCTGGCGTCGGTGATTGGCCATAGTCTCGGAAATAGGCCGACGTTAAAGAAACAAAACACACACACACATCTAAATCGTTCTTCGTGATTTCTATAATAAGACCTTTTCGCGAAATATTTTCTGTTTCCATACTTGTACATGCCTGGCTATTATCATTAGATTCTTGGTATATACTCAAGTCTTCTATTTCTTGATTATCTATTTGGAGGTGGTTTTCGATAATAATTACCTCTGCGACAGATGTGTCTATTTCTTTACTTTCTTCACCTTGCTCAGCCTGTAGTTTTGTCACATGTTTGAATCGGTCAATTTTACTCACAATTTTATATATAGTTCAAAAAGTGATCGATCTTCAGTTTCGCCTTTCCATTGACTGCTGTTTCTAAACTGGACTATTTTTCATCTTCTGTTTCTTGTTATGAAAAGAAGACCGCCTTGAAAATACTTTAACTGTTTGCGTTTTTCATCGAAAATATCACTTAATTCTTTCTTTTTGTCTCCTATAGGAACTTTGACCACTTCCGGATCCCAAGGGTACAGCCTATTTTCCGAAAAGCATTTCTCAAAACTTGAGCCGTAATCCGTTTTTCTATAGCGCTTTTAAGCAACGGGTAGAAATGAGTTTTTTTTTCAAGGTTGATTGTTGGTAATTATCAAGACTCCATTGATGTACATGCTCTTTCCATCCTGTTTTGAGAGTTCTAAAAACCCCAACGTCCATTGGTTGAATAAGATGTGTTAAATTCGAATATAGTGCAATAAGTATTATACTGTTTTCTTGACAAAACTTACTGGTATGTAAAGTTAGGTGGGTGACATGTCCATCGATGAACAGAATAATAGGTAATTCAATTTTTTCTGTTTTCAACCATGGATGGAAGACGTTTGTAATGTATTCAAAAAATGCTTCACCTGTCATCCACCCTGACTCGGTTTTTGCAATACCCCAGTCTTCCGGAACACTCAAACTCAATTCTTTGGGTATCCTCTCGTATAAAAAACTACCATTGGTAGAGCTAGGGTTCCAGCCGCATTCCCAGTTATTAAAACAGTTAGGTATTGTTTTTCATCGCTGTTAACTATTTGGTAAATATTTTTTTCTCCTTTGTCTGCTGTACCGTTTGGGTTTAAAAAAAGCAGCTTTATGCGCATTAAAAAGTCTCCGGTTTTTGTAAAATGCCATCAAAATTTTTCTCCTTCAGATAGGTGTGTATGTCAGCAAAACAAGTTAGAAGGTGACTGTCTGTTACAGACGCTCGGGTCGTAGACAAATTTTGTGGGGTTCTATGGCATATTTTTTTATTCCGTTTGAGGAAGCTTCTGTACCAACTCTTTCCTGGCCGATGGTTTGTAAAAGGATTTTTCCGTTTCATTTGAACCATGAGATGTTGGACGCTGTCCAATAGTTGGCCTTTTCCGATAGGGAAACCTAATCTTGACATACTAATAGTCCAAGATGCTAGAACATCTTCCTCTTTTTTTTTGAGATAAGAATCCCTTCGCATTTTTCTAGCTGGAGGCATCTTACCTCGCACTTTGTAGAGAAAAGTTATTCTAGGAACATTGTTCTTAGCGGCTGTTGCAACTGGCATGCCCTCTGCTAAGTTCTGAATGGCTTCGTCCATTTGCTATTTTGAGTATTTCAGAATTTTCCGGCTTGGGGTTGCCATTATGCCCACAACCTGCATAGAACCAATAATTGACATGTGTGGAACTGATAGTTGACATGGGTGTCAACTATTAGTCCTGATTATTACATCAATGTTTTTTCCTATACAAATATAAACTTTGCAACAGGCAGTTTAAGAACCGAAAATTAAAAAAATATTATACTAAATGCCTCAGGATCAATAATTGACACCCCTGTCATGCATTGGATAAAGTACGATTAAATGGACTCAGTAATTGACATCCCGGGTAAGCAAGTCACTATGCATTAGTTTGGTTAGATAGTTATAGTACATCATCTTACCTTTGTTTTGAAGCTCCTGTATCAGCAGATCAAGCTAAAATATATGATACATCACTATTTACAATATTTAAAAAAATAAATAGCTTCTTAAGGTTTTAGCTTAGAAATCACAAAAAACATGAACACTGATTTAGGTCAACACAACACATGCCACCATTTGGAACATGAGTGATGTTTTGACTGTGTGACAACAGATGGCTATACTAGTATATAGTTTAATTATTTAAGAAGCTGCAACACAGAATACCTTAATAGTGAATTATATTGCGGTGAGTGTCAACTATTTGAGCACTGTAACTAATGGTGCTTTTACCTTATATGCATATGTATATGTACATGTACATGTATATGTATATATCACTGATTTTGTAATAGAATGTACTTTTGCAAAATCGAAAATAGACATATGGTTCCATCCATTCAAGTTTGGAAAAATCTTTTCAATTAGTTTAATATATTTATTTTAGCAAGTATACTTTTTATAATAACCTCAAAAACTAAGTTAACAAAAGAAAATGAGACACACAGTTGGACATACTAAAATAAGCGGATTTAGGTGAGTATTGCCTAATAATGTATTATAATTGTAACCTACTTCGTTAACCAACTGACAGGAAAATTCATATTGATTTGCAGATTTTTTTCTGTAGCCTCTTTGGGGTAGATTTTAAAAAAATTCGGCACGCAGCAAGTGTGTTATGGTAGCGACTTTTCACTTAATGTTTTGCTATAAGCCTAGAGAGTTGCATTTTGATATATAGTAAGGCCTTTACCAGGGCAACATACCTACCAAATTACATCAAAATAGCTTTGTTACTATTTGAGATACACTTTTTTTTTAGAAAAATATTTTTTTTAAGAAAAACTGGGCTGGCTAACGAACTCGTCCGCGGTCTTAACAAAATTTAAATATGTGCCAAGTTTCGTTTAAATCAGTTAGTGTTTTTTGAATTATCGCTCGGATACAGATATATATATATATATATATATATATATATATATATATATATATATATATATATATATATATATATATATATATATATATATATATTATATGTATATGTATATGTATATATATATATATATATATATATATATATATATATATATATATATATATATATATATATATATATATAAATCCCGCTATCATTGTGCAGTCTTCTTGCGTCCACTGGAAGCAATCATGGTGTGGTCAAGATCGGTAAAATATATAGATCTGCATCACACTTACAACCTATATATACCATAAAATAAAATATATATACATACATAAAAAGTTTGATAAATAGAGAGTTTTTATATGACTATCATTAACACGTCTTTGCGATCTTCTATCAATACTGCAGCCATGAGTATACAGTATGTACATTTTCCACGTGACTTGTAATCATTGCTGCGTCCGCCATGTTGCCAAATCTTCTGTTCTAAAAATAGCATCACAGAACAAAAGCGTGACGTCACCTTTACAGCGCTGGTTCATAAAACTTGATGAAATGGAACAAATACACTACGTGTAGGAGCCTCGTGGTTCAGTGGTAAGAACGTGTGCGTCTGAACCGAAGGGTACTGGGTACGATCACAGGGTTCTTCTTTCACTTTTTCAGTACATTTTTCTTCCATCATTATTTATTTCTTTGTCAAGCACAATTTATGGTGATATTGATCTTTAGATGTTTTGAGAAACTACGCTAAAATAAAAAAGTGTTACCCAAAAATGGAGACGAAATATTATGGATCCAGTAGAAATATTAGCAAACATAACTACAATGTTTTCTACCTGGAAATTTGAAGAAAATTTTGGTGTGTGACAGTTTATAAAGTTTTTGCTGTTTTTATTTTGACATTTATATTAAAAATTGTGTTGTTTACATGCACAAGCAATGCTTATATGTAAGATACACTGTATAATTAGTTTGCAAAAATATATTACTATTACTATTATTACTATTACATACTGTACAATTAACATCAACCGAGGTTGTGGCATTGTATTTGAGAAAGTGGAACGTCTCCACGTTCCGCCCTTCGGATGGGGCGTAAAGCCGCCGGTCTCGAGTCTATATCTCCATACAGAAAGGCACGGGTTCGGCAAAATTTGCGGGATAGTGAGATGAAACGTGAGTACTAAATTAGAGAAAAATAACATAATGAGCTTCGCAGATAACTACTAATTTGTTTTAAATACTTTTTTGTTTGTTTATTGTGTGCAAAAACTGAATGGGTTGACTAAAACAAAACCATCCAAGCAATTAATAAGAAAAAATACCGGCCATATTTATAATTAATTTTTTTCTGGAAAACTTTTGTTAACTCTAATGAAATTTGTAACACAATTTTTTTAAAGGCACTTGCAGTACTTACATATTATATCTAAGAGCAAATTTTAATTTTTTAGCTCCATATTAAATATAATTTTTTTCAAATAATCGCTAACTGGGACTCTAAAACCGCTCTCCAAGGTCCATTTAAATTTAAAGAATTTGTTTTAATAAGATATCCCGTATCTATGTCTCCATACAGAAAGGCACGGGTTCGGCAAAATTTGCAGGATGGTGAGATGAAACTGCTCCCTGGCGTCGGTGATTGGCCACAGCGGAAGTAGACCGTTGTTAAAAAAAAACACACACCCACACACTACGTATACCTACATTGATTTTTCTTTCTGAGGGATTGTTGATGACCTACAATTCAATCAATATTGTTGACATTATACAGGGAGTTCGGAAATGATGAGCTTAATGGGTTATTCCATTCGTAAAATTAATGTCACAAGTTACTTCCACATCCTCAATACGTGTGGAAAAAATTTCGATTTTTTTTTCGCTTAAGCGTCGGAAGAATTGTCTAAACATATATAGAAAACATAATTTGGGAACAACATTTTTTTGTCTTTCGGTCTGTCCGCCTGTCTTTCGAACGAATTGACAGATCATCTTCAAATTGTGTATACCGTTAGCACCCGACAAAGGAACGCTCCGAATTGTTTTTCGGTAAGATCGCTGCAGGGGGTAGGGGATAAATGAGGGGTGATTTGTGAAAATCGACATTTTTTCGTTAAACCTCCAGTAATATAACGTTCTAAAAGTTTATGGGTACATGAATACGAATATTTTCTTTGTGGTCAAGTCATGGATGCTAAATTCGTTTTATGGGCATGTTTTTCTGAGGAGAGCAGATTATTACAGCTATGTGGAAGTTATAACTCAATTTGCAGCATTATTTTTTAATGCATATTTTAGAGCTCGAAACCTTGCATATTTGTATTATTTGTCAATATGAATACTAGTATCATATTCGTCAGGTGTTCATTGTTCAGTTCCGTTCTTTTCATCAGTGAGACATTCTTAACTACGGTGAATATTTGTGAAATTTACGGATAAAGATTGTAGTATGTTTTACATACGGTATTTTTTGTTTCCCTAACCACTTATTCCAATTCCATTTTCTGTAATGCGGGAATAAAGACTGAGGTGTACAAATTATTCAATCAACATTCACCTGAAAGCTTGATACCTATCTTGAAATATAATTTGCTTTTGTTGCACATTCATTGTTTTTACATTGTTATTCAGGCCGTCAGGAAATTATGAGCAAAAATTCTGGGAGTTAAGCTACTCAAACTTTTTTTTTGAAAACTCAAAAATGACGAAGTTACAGAGTGTCAAAAATTATTAGTATTATTAACATTCGTCTTATTTTGTAATTACCCTGGACTATTTCGCAAGCAAAATCACAACAAACTATTATCTGCCAAAACTAACTCCACATGATCTTGTTTACCGAGAATGTTTTCTAAGCAGACTCCACTAATATCGAAAATGTGATTAGGTGATTTTAATTGGGAACAATCCCCAAGAATGTTACGGGAGCTGCGGCGAATATGGGTGCTGTGCGGGATAGACGCAGTGTTTAAAAAAGGTTATTGCTACAAAATGTGAAAAGGCCGCTTTTCCAAGTCCGACTAAGTGGTTTTTAGCATTTTCTGCTCATATTTCCTCCCCGCTCAGCACCCATATTCATTCTTGGTCCCTTAAGTATCTTCAGGGGACGGTTGTTTGCAACATTTTTTTTTGGTGGCTTCTGCACCCAAGGGGAATCTAAGCATGTTTCTAAAATACAGTCCTAAAAATCCTCCGCGCAGTAAACTGGAAATTTACCGAAATTACATTCCACCTCGTCGCCTATAGTGTCTTTTTCAGTTAATAGATAAAACAGCACTAAATGCAATGAGCTCACTTGCATTTTCACTTGTTTTTTATTTTTATATTACATATATAAGCACAAGATAAGTATAATTAAGGGGGGCTCTTAAATTAGCATTTGGGCAACACAAACTTGAAAAGTAGAGAAGTTATATTTAGGGCGGGTTAACAGACATAAAGATGATTTCATCATCATGTCAGAGTAGTTCTCTGATCATAAAAATTGCCTCTAACTGTATGAACGCAAAAATTAGTAAAATATATCAATAAAATATAATAAAATAACAACAGTTTCGTAATTTGCTAAGAGGTTAAGATGTGATGAAACGTGAAACTCACTGTACCGCCGCATAGTATTATGTTGCGACTGTACTTACCACATGACGTCATACGTATGACAAAAATAGTGCTGCAAATTGAATCATAACTTCCACATAGCTGTGATAATCTACTCTTCTCAGAAAGACATTTTCATAAAATGAATTTATAGGGTCCATTACTTGACCACAAATAAAAGATGTATTCGTGTATTCCTGTACCCATAAACTTCTGAGACGTTATATTACTCAAGTTTTAACGAAAAAATGTCAATTTTCACCAAATCACCCCTCATTTATCACCTACCCCCTGAAGCCATCTTATCCTTTGTCGGGTACTAACTGGATAGCAAATTTGAACATCTCAATTCATTCAAAAGTTATCACACCTACTAACAGACAGACAGCCGGCAGACCGACAGAAAAAAATTTCGTTCCACAGTCAAGTTTTCTGTTTTGAGAAGTTTTACGCCGTTTTAGCAAAAACATAATCTCGAAATTTCTGTCACCAATATTCGACCCCCACACATTCAGCCTCTAATTTAATTTCAGCACAGAATACCAGATGTTTGGTGAAATTGAAAATTTTCTATTAAACAGACCTTAAAACGTTATATAACTCTAGTTTTAACTAACAAATGTAAATTTTCACCAAATCACCCCCTATTCATCCCCTACCCCCTAGAGTGATTTTAACCAAAATAAATCCGAACCGTTCGTTTGTCGGGTGCTAATGGTGTACCGAATTTGAAGACGATATCTCAATTCGTAACAAAGTTATTGTGACTACAACAAGACATACAGACCGACATATTAGCACACTGCAAGAGCCTCCTCAAGACATTTCACAGATACTAATTATAACAGAAATCTTAAAAGAATAATTTGACGGTTAAGTTTCAAGTAACTGGAACATACTGTACAATCTAAAATATATTTTTTAATGGTGTAGCCTAATAAAGATCGCCAACAGCAAACATACAATATTTAGTTTATTTTTTGTAGCATTTTTCTCTAAAAGCTATACAGTTTGTATATTAATGTCAGTTTGAGACACAAATGTTGGTGGAACGAAGGAACTAACTTTAGAAATTAAATATGCGGTGTAAGTTGGTGTATTTTAAATATGGTTTCAGTTTTTTTTTTAAATGATATGGTAGATTGCAAGTGAGTGGTTTAGCTGTGCTTGTGTTTCAGTCTTATTCTGAGGGCTAAGCTAACATTTTACTATAAGGAACAGGCAGTTTCAGATTTAAAAAAAATCTAAAAACCCTCCGTGCAGTAAACTGCAAATTTACCGAAATTACATTCGACTTCTTCGCCTATAATATCTTTTTCAGATAATATAGAATACAGCGTTAAATTCAATGAGTTATCTTGCATTTTCACTTCTTTTTTATCTTTATATTACATATGTATATAAACACAAAATAAGTATAATTAAGGGGGGCCCATAATTAGCATTGAGGCAACATAAACGTGGAAAGTAGAGAAGTTATCTAGAGCGGGTCAACGGGCATGATTTCATCATCATGTCACAGTAGTATTCTGATCATCAAAAATAGTTCTAACTGTATGTACACAAAAAATAGTAAAATGCATTCATCAAATCTAATTTAAAAAAAAACAGTTTCGCAATTTGTTAAGAGGTTAAGATGTGATGAAACGTGAAACTCACTTTACTGCAGCATAATATTATTATCTTGCGACTGTACTCACCACATGACGTCATGCGCCTGACAGTGCAAAAATAGTGCCGCAAATTAAATCATAACTTCCTTATAGCTGTGAGAATCTACTCTCCTCAGAAAGACATTCTCATGAAATGAATTTAGGATCCATTACTTGACCACAAATAAAACATCTATTCGTACTCCTGTACCCGTTAACTTCTAAAACATTATATTACTCGAGTTTTAACGAAAAAATGTCAATTTTCACCAAATCACCCCTTATTTATCTCCTACCCCCAGAAACAATCTTACCCAAAAACAATTCAAGCGTTCCTTTGTCGGGTACTAACTGGATACCAAATTTGAAGGTGATATCTCAATTCCTTCGACAGTTATTGCGCCTACTAACAGACAGACGTACAGGTCGACAGACCCACCGACTAAAAATTTTTGTTCCAGAGTGAAGTTTTCTATATGCTTTGAGACTGTTTTGTCTTTTTAGTGAAAACAAAATTTCAGTCACTGATATTTCACCCCCACAAATTCAACCCATAATTTAATTTCAGCACAGAATACCAAATGGTCGATGAAATTGAAAGTTTTATAATAAACCTAAAATATTATATTACTCGAGTTATAACGAAACAATGTAAATTTTCACCAAATCACTCGTCATTTATCCCCTACCCCCTGAAGCGATCTTATCCAAAAACAATTCGAAGCGTTCCTTTTGTCAGGTACTAACTGGATAGGAAATTTGAACATGATATCTCAATTCATTCGAAAGTTAGCGCGCCTACTAACAGACGGACAGCCGGCACACCGACTGAAAAAAAAATCGTTCCAGAGTCAAGTTTTCTACGTTTTGAGACTTTTTAGGCCGTTTTAGCAAAAACAAAATTTCGAAATTTCTGTCACTGATATTCCAGCCCCACACATTCAACCCCTAATTTAATTTCAGCAGAGAATACCAGATGTTTGATGAAATTGAAAATTTTCTAATAAACAAACCCTAGAACGTTATATTACTCGAATTTTCACGAAAAAATATAAATTTTCACCAAATCACCCCCCATTCACCCCCTACCCCCTAGAGCGGTTTTAACCAAAAACAATCCGAACCGTTCGTTTGACGGGTGCTAACACTGTGTACCAAATTTGAAGACAATATCTCAATTCGTAATACAGTTATTGTGATAACAAACAACCATACAGACCGACAGAAAAAAAATTTCGTTCCCGAATCATATTTTCTATATGTTTTGACACGTTTTACAACGTTTAAGCGAAAAATTTTTTTTTTGAAATTTTTGTCGCCAATGCCATACCGACGATGTGGAAGTAATAGGTAGCCGCATGTAATTGTGTCATGTTGAATACTAATCTCGCATTTATCATATAACTGTATGACTCAGAACGTCACAAGGCATAGTTGCCAAATCAACGACCGATAAATATTGCCCGTTAGCGTATATTCCGTATATTTGAAGCGCCCCCAGCGACGAGTACCGTGAACTATAATATTCTTATTCCTTTCATGTGACTAACAATGCTGCACATTCTATTTCATCAATTCCTACTTCCATGTTATATTTTAGGGTAAAGCAGCCACGCTTGGTTGGTAGAATAGAAGTCGTTACTCATCCTGCTTCTGAAATTAATTAAGAAAGAGCGGCGATTTCGAATCTACAATGGGATTACATTATCGCGTCCGATATACGGACGCAATAATGCAATGGACGCCGTAGTTACCGTAATTGGCAAATGTATGGTTGCAACAATGATAGGAGGATTATATATATATATATATATATATATATATATATATATATATATATATATATATATATATATATATATATATATATATATATATATATAGGTGAATAAGACCACCCGTACCAGTCGTTTATTAGGCTATTGGATGCTCTAAGAAAAAAATAAGATATGTTTGTATACCCAAATTGGGTACGCTCTATCGAATGCTGATCGCGTCAACTTCCAGAGCAAACCGGAAATAGGTCTTTCTGAAACAAATATTGGATTTTTAAATGGAACATGGTATTTTTATTACAGATTTAGGTTACATGTAAAAAAATCAGAAACTTTCATCCGAACCACTTTCCCTATAGATGCCACCACTATTTAATTGAAAATTAATTTTAACTGCTCTGAACACAAATCAAACCCAACGACAAGGACGTGGCTGCTGTGTGTGGGGAGAATGGATGGCAGAAAATGTAAGCGTTCGTAAATGTTCAAAGTGTCTGTCACCTTGATTCACACATTCCTTGACTGTGTTCGAACGCTGTCGGTAGTTCGCAAGATTTCTACGCCGCTCAACGACTGGCAGGCTTCCCGGATTTGCATCTTCATATCATCTTTTGTTGTGGATTGATGTCCGTAAATAATATCTTTGACCACCAAAGAAAAAAATCCAAGGGTGTTAAGTTAGGGGATCGAGGTGAATGAACGCTTACAGTTTCTGCCATCCAGTCGCTACACACACAACAGCCATGTCCTTGTCGTTGGGTCTGGTTTGTGTTAAGAGCAGTTTATTTTCAAGGTTAACGGTGGAATCAGGAAACCGGTTCGGATTTAAAAAAATATTTTTGACATGTAACCTTAATCTGTAATAAAAAATACCATTTAAGAACCCAAAATTGAGGTCAGAAAGACCCACTGGTTGACCAGACCTAACTGGCTGTGTGTACGCTGACTTCGTCGACAAAGTCCCCTGTCAACATCTGTAAGACGTCTCGCTCAATACACGAAAATCGATGTGGATGCAGCAGGATGGTTGTCCAAGTCATTTTTCTCTGGAAGCACGTAATGTCAGTGATAACCTGTACCCTAGACGGTGGATCCTAAGAAAGGGGCCTGTAGCGTGGCCACCTGCATCCCCTGACTTAACACCCTTGGATTTTTTTCTTTGGTGCCGGGTCAAAGATATTATTTACGGACATCAACCCACAACAAAAGATGATATGAACATGAAAATCCGGGAAGCCTGCCAGTCGTTGAGCGGCGTAGAAATCTTGCAAACTACCGACAGCGTTCGAACACAGATCAAGGAATGTGTGAATCAAGGTGACAGACACTTTGAACATTTACGAACGCTTACATTTTCTGCCATCCATTCCCCCCACACACAATAGCCACCAGTCCTTGTCGTTGGATCTGATTTATATTAAGAGCAGGTAAAATTTATTTTCAAGGTTAATGGTGACATCTATGGGGAAAGTGGTTCGAATAAAAGTTTCTTATTTTTTTACATGTAACCTAAATCTGTAATAAAAAATACCATGTTCCTTTTAAAAATCCAATATTTGGGCTAGAACGGCCCATTTCTGATTTGTTCCGGAAGTTGACTCCATCACCAATCGATAAAGCCTACCCGATTTGGGTATACAAAGATATCTTGTTTTTTCCTTAGAGCATCCAGTATGGTAATAAACGACTGGTACAGGTGGTCTGATTCACCCTGTATGTATACACACAGTCGAACTTCTGTAAGTCAAATTTGATGTGACCAGAAAAAAAATCGAGTTAAGGAAACTTGGAGTTACAGAATAATATAAATACCAATACCCACATTAGAACGAAGTTTTACGCAAATAAGCTTTCGGCGCACTAGCTCATGGAATTGAAAGTATTTTCAGACAAAATTTTAAAACGTTATTTATAGTTGACTTGCGTCACATTACAGTTAAAAAAACAAGAATTATTAAGAACTCACAATTTATTTCTATATCTCTTGTAAATATCTTAAAAAGGTCTATTATCTCTTTCTGTAATTTTCGCTTAAATTTGTCCTTTACACTAAATGTTTCCACTAAAAGTACACTCAACTAATAAGGATGTCTTTTACATTTTATTGAAAAAGTCCGTTATCTTTGACTGCACTCTTCGATTGAATTTGTCCTTAATAATAAATTTTTCCACCGCACGTAAACTACTGAATATGTCTTCTGATACACTGTCTCACTGTCTTTGCTCGCTAGGTATTATCGTAAAGTTTCAATTGAGGTACTAACCTCCTGCAAGGATGGTAGATCGTTTTCTTTGTCTTGTTCTGTTGTCGGGTGCAAAACACTTGTCAGAATGTCATCATCACTGGGGTAGCTTGCTATCAACATCAATATTAACATTATCAACAAAGTCAAGCTCTTCACGATTAGTCACTGCGATTTTCCACATAGCCTTCAGTTGCCCGAAGGGAATGTCATCCGTGTCATTTCAAGTTTCAGCTTCGCATGACTCAGATTCTGCTCTGACGAATCCAGCCTTTCTGAAACAATTGGCAATGGTTTCTGAGTTGACATGTATTGACTTACAACTGCACAGTTCTCTAATTGTGTCAAGAATTGCAGTTTTAACAGTTTGTCCACTTTCCATACAAGATTTTACTCTAAGCAACTCTCCTCCTGTAGTGCTGCTTAAGGTTTTGGATAATTCCCTGGTCCATAGGTTGCAAAACCGATGTCATGTTGGGTGGAAAATACACAAGTTCTATATGGGATAGACTGTTAATATTTTTGGGATGAGCTCGACAGTTGTCAACAAATAACAAATTTTTTCTATTCGGTTGAGCGAATTTTCTGTTTAGTTCGACAAGCCACTTCCTGTGTAAGTCGCAGGTCATCCATGCCCTGTTGTTGCTTTCATAATTAACTTCTAACGATTTTATGCCCTTAAAACACCGTTGATTTTTGCTCTTCCCAATCAATAATAATTTTAACTTTTCAGACTCGTGATGTTTGAAGCAACTATTATTGTTAGTCGTTCTTTGATACGCTTTCCACCGTGACACTTTTTTTAAAGCCAATGTTTTATTCTACAAACACTTAAAAAATAGACCGGTTTCGTCAGCATTAAAAATGTCATTGGAATGGCATTTACTGATTTGATTCAGTAAAACAGTATTCTTTCAGTCAGTCGCCGATTGTTCGTTAACATCAGCACGTTCACCACAAACAACTTTTTTAATAATATTATGACGTTGTTTAAACTTATCAAGTGTCCAAATCTGGTTGCAAATTCTTGAGCTTTTTGTCGGATAATTGGCCCAGATAACGGTAAATTTTGATCGCGGGCAGCAGTGATCCACTGTAACATTGCTTCGTGAACATCAGCGTATACACAGGCCTTTATTCTTTTTCGAGAGGTAATTCCACAATTTTCGTTCAAGCCATGTTCAAGTTTGTCACGGTTCTTCAGAATTGTGGATAGTGTATTTGGTGGAATGCCAAATTTTGTGCTATATCCTTTTTCTTAAAAAGACCATTATCTTTTTTTTTTAACATTTACTTTTTCTTGCACTGACAGGCACTTTTTATTATTGCTCATGGTAAATCGGAACGGATCTTAAAATTATCTACGTAATATAAAATAAAGATACTGGGCTAGATGATGTCTTTATACTGAACTAAAAGAAGTCGAGAGCAAATCAACTTTAAAGAGAGCTGACAGTCGGCACTCTAGATACATAAAATGTTTCAACGTTAAGGATGGTCAGAAATATGTATTGGCTTTCTTAACTAATTTCCACATACTTACTGCATCATTATAAGCGCCTCCGTGGCCGTGCGGGAAAGTCGATTCAGACTTTCCAATACGGACTCGGGGGTCGACGGTTCGAGCCTCACCGGCGGCGGATGATTTTTCAAAATCACTGTCGTCGTTGAGATCGACCTCAAGGTGGAGGGTACGTTAGTTTAGATGAGCAAAAAGGGTCAGCAATGGCCTAATTGCCAGTAAGCATCTTACCTTTACCTTTTTTTACTGCATTATTATTGTAATGTCAGAAGTACAACATCTGTTTTTTTACTATGTACATGCTCTCCGAATATCCGACCCTAGTAGAGTGTGTAATAGAAATAATTGCCTTAGATTTATGAAGATTGTGTTTGGCGTTGTGTAGAGTCAGTTTCTGATAACATACATTCATTTTTTCAACCTCGAATTATATAGATGTTTTGTACAATAAAAAAAGTTTGAGTACCCAAATTTCCTTCGATTTACAGAAATATTCGAGATATAGAATATTCGACTTACAGAGATTAAATAGCACTAAAATATGATCAAATTTCGAACCTCGGTGGTTCAGGGGTAAGAACGTGTGCCTCTGAACCGAAGGGTACTGGGTTCGATCCCTTTCACTTTTTCAGTACAAACTGTAACATTAACATCAACCGAGGTTCTGGCATTGCATTTGAGCAAGTTGAATGTCTGCACGTTCCGCCCTTGGGAGGGGGCGTAAAGCCGTCGGTCCCGTGTCCATGCGATGTTGGGCACGTTAAAGATCCCTACCCTCCTTACAGAAAGACAGAGGTTCGGCAAAATTTCCAGGATAGTGAGGTCAAACTGCTCCCTGGCGTCGGTGATTGGCCATAGTCGCGGAAATAGGCCGACGTTAAAGAAACAAAACATACATGATCAAATTTCAATGTTCTTAGTAAAAAATTCGAGTTATAAAATAATTCGACTTTGAGAAGTTCGAGTTATAGAAGCTTAACTATATATATATATATATATATATATATATATATATATATATATATATATATATATATATATATATATATATATATATATATATATATATATATATATATGTATATATATATATATATATATATATATATATATATATATATATATATATATCCCTACCCTCCTTACAGAAAGACAGAGGTTCGGCAAAATTTCCAGGATAGTGAGGTCAAACTGCTCCCTGGCGTCGGTGATTGGCCATAGTCGCGGAAATAGGCCGACGTTAAAGAAACAAAACATACATGATCAAATTTCAATGTTCTTAGTAAAAAATTCGAGTTATAAAATAATTCGACTTTGAGAAGTTCGAGTTATAGAAGCTTAACTATATATATATATATATATATATATATATATATATATATATATATATATATATATATATATATATATATATATATGTATATATATATATATATATATATATATATATATATATATATATATATATATATATATGTATATATATATATATATATATATATATATATATATATATATATATATATATATATATATACATATATATATATATATATATATATATATATATATATATATATATATATATATATATATATATATATATATATATATATATATATATATATATATCACACCGATAATTCAAAAAATAATGGGCCGATTTTTTTGTTTCGGAAAATTTTGATAACAAAACTATGGCAACCAAATAAGGTATGCATTTTGTTTACATTATAAAAGTATGCTATATACCAAAATTCAGATCTCTAAGAAAAAAATGTTGGGTGCCACTGATGACTAGAGAAACACATGTCAAATAATATATGTACAAGTCTCTGACTTCTTTATATGGACATGATGTATTATTATATACCAATAAAGCATTAATAATTAATAATTAATTTTGTGTGTATGACAAAATGTATTGTGTATTACAGACAAGGAGTAAGTTTTTTGGCGTAAAAATGTCAAGGAATACCAGAAAAATTATTTTGACAGTTTTATAGTTTTTCTTCTTAAAACGTCAAAGTCGCGATTTGAAACGTCAAAATTGGCAACTTTTAGCCAAAGAGCCTGAAACAAATACTGGTTATATAGAGAAAATGTGGCAAGAAGTGTCTTTTACCAAACCTTAAGTTTCAGCTTCAACGATCATTGTCCTTCATTTTACTAAAATATTTGCAGAAGATTCATTTCAAATAGACCTTTTTCCGATGTTTGCAGGATTTTTAGTTATCGAGTTTATGGTTTATAGTCTATAATTATTAACGAATTTGCGTAGAAAAAATTCGCTAATGAGGAGACCGCTACCTTTGAATTTTGAAAAGATTTATTCAAATGAGCGTGAACTTGGCCCCAGAGAAGACATATCCAGGGTTAGTTTCAGTTTTTATCTGTTTACATATATACAGGATGACGCATTGCTACGGCAAAGCTCAATATATCCGTTATTATGCAAGATACGTGAAAAAATTGTATACTGTAACCACAGGTGTCTTGAGGTGCATCTTATAAAATGATTTTCACAATCACAGGGTAACCCATAAGTCGTTATTGCATGTTTCATTTTCCATCGAAATATAATGCATGCTTGTAAGGAAAAAAATTTTGATAGCGCTCATCGTTCTCGAGTTATTTCAATTGTTTTGCCACTTTTTACATGTTTGGCACATATCAAAAATTATGATACGGCGTCTTTACCAATAGATATCGCACTCTCATGAAAATGACGCATTCAGAGAGGTTTACGTTTATATTATTCGTCTAAAAAATCAAATAGTTGAAAAATAGTTTTCACAAATGTCAAATGAAACATCAAAGTCACAGACTCAATAACTGTGTTATTACTGGCAGCTTGTGAGATGAAAATATGACTATTTTTCCGCTTATATTTTTCTTTACTCCACTGGTTCAAGTTTCCGTGAAAAGTTAAAAAAATGTAAATTATTTTTTTAGCTCTTAACATTTTCTTTTTTGTCAATTTTAATTACAGATTAGGTATAAAATTTCAATTTCATGTATTCTTTTGGCAAATTTTTATGTAAAAAGTATTTAGTCACTGGGCAGAAATTTGTTTGTGTTGCCCAAGAAATAATTTTTTGTAAGATTTTTGTGAAATTTTGGTATTAATAATAAATGTTTAATAAGTTATTTTTTTAAGTTTCGTCGAAAAGCTTATGAATAATATCTTGGTAGGTGGGTAAATAGCTTAAAGGGGTTCGTTGGCTAGGAAAATCGGACCCGTTTTTTCAGGAACATTTAAAGTTTATTTTCGGAACATTTTAGTACTTTTTCAAACAATAAAGTTATTTTGATGAAATATGGTACATTGTCTTTACTATATAGGTAATACTGTTAGGTTACCAAATTTGTTGCCTGTTCTCATTGGAAAGACATATTTGCTATTACAAACATTTTTATGAACATTCACCACCATAACGCACTTCCAAATTTTTTTGTTGGAAAGTTTCTTTTAAATAACCCAAAATATTATGCCAGCCAATATACTTTTCTTATAACCATAATCTATTTGTAACTAGAGTCACTCTCTGATTAACATGTGATTTAAAAATCTAAACCAGCCACTCGGTTTAGATTATATCAAGTAGGTGATGAAACATTAGCTTGGACAAACCTAGGCTAAATAATTCACGAGCGTATTGCGTGCGTTGTTTGGACTGCTGAAAGGCTTTCCGGCTCTTAGGCCGTGGTCGAGCTCGCTTGTTGGGTTCCTAGACATTTCGCCAACCAGAGCTGCTGGAGACCGTTCGGCAGTACTAATAGATTTATTGTTTGTATTCACTAAGTAAATGTTGGAACCTGTGATGAGCACTGTGGAGAACCCAAATCACCACACAACAATAAAAAAAACTGACGATCGTTTCACTAACCAAGTTAGCGTCATCAGATGATGAATAATTGTCAGATTTATCCATACTCTGATGACGATAACTGGATTAGTGAAATGTTTTTTGTTGATTTGGGAGTTCTTAGATTTCTGCATAATCTGATGACGACGTTAACTTGGTTAGTGAAACGAGCGTTTTTTTAAATGCGTTGTGGTGATTTGGGTTCTCCAAGTGTGCTTGGTTGTATTATTTAAAGACCATCATATTTAGTGAAATATGAAATTTCTTAGTCATAAAATATCGCTGTAACATTGACAACATCAATGAGCTAATCACGGTATTCTCCAGTTCAGACCACAGCTATCGAATAGGCGCTTTAAGAACTGCTCGCGGTTAAAACGCTTTATTTAGGTTTACAATGTATTTTTTTAGGATGGCCCATACTTTGTCAGATGAACTTCTATAAGAAGTTTAAGGCCACTACAGAATATAAGTCCCCATGCCCTTGATGCGTATTGACAAAAATTCGCTGGCTTGTTGATACTGTGGGCGATTTGTACCTACATATTTTGAGTGTGTTTACATAGGAAATCTGGAATTGCAAAAAACTTTGAAAATGGCATTCGTTGAAATAATTGAAATATTTGGCCTCATAATGTTCAAATAAGAGATAGGGGAAACTGCCCGAAAATGACACACTTAGAGAAAAAAATCATTTTTTCCAAAATACTAAGAATTTTAGTTAAAACTTTGGATAAGCTGTAGGAAAGGCTACATGCTATAATTTTACATTAATATTTTACGATTTTTTTTGTATACTATTAAAATACTAATTTTTGTTCGGGCGCCAAATATGTCATTTTATCAACACCTATTGATAAAATGACATATAATAATTATATTAATAATATGATATATTCGTTACTCAATTTTACACTACATCTTACAAGAAACTTCAGCTTGTGGATGCAAATAATACAATTTAAAAAGTTACATGCCCAAACAAATGTCTAAATGTCGTTAAACTGTCACTTCAATTCTTCAGCACAAGGGTCCTAAAAGCCAGTATTCTCCTCATCAATATTTTTTGACACTCTTTGCAAACCAGTTTTCATTATTTGTAAAACTCTTCTCTCTTAAATTTATAATAAAGGTGCTCGTAAAGTTCAAATAAACTAAAGTACAAAAAATAACAATTTATTCACAGTGTATTATAATTACTATTTACAGCGTGGTGTCAGATTGTAAACTTTCAACTTACTACTGTCAGTTTATGAACCGTTTCCTAGGTAATACCTTTTGTACACACTAAATACTTAACATACCTCCCTACATTGAAAGGCCCAAGTCTTGAAATAACATCAATAAACAAACAAAAAAAAATGAAAAATGCATTCTGAAAAATAGTCAATCAAATGTATAGGTAAACGACAAACATTGTTAACAGATCTTGTCACAATACCACTGTTGGTTCTCACCTTCACTGCTCACGAAGATAAATTTATCCATTAAGGAATCATGAAAAATATTTTTATTCCAAGTAAACGCTAATAGCTACATATTACAGCAATAAGATACAACGGTTACAGGCAGAGCTCACAGGCAAATGTTTTGCTTTTGGGTGTTAGACCCGCACATTCAGCGTGGGCCCACCGATTGCGGACCAAGCATCGAAACCATTTTTCTTGACTGCGTGATTTTTTGTAAAGTTCGTTACAATACAGGCATCCAGTTTCGTCCCCGTCATCGTTATTGGTAGCTACAAAAGGGTCATTTTCTGCCCCATCGACCTCGATATTAATTATTTCCAGTTTATTTTCCTTCGTAGGACTTGTATCAAAAACATTACGTTTCGACTTCCTTACTTCGAGAATTTTCTTTTTTTCTTCGCAGCTTCATGATTTTGTGCCTTTTCTTTCAGTTAAATTAAATTGGGGGAGCACGTTAGTACTGAAACATTATTTGGATGTTTCTCTTCCGGGTTCCAAGCGATACTTTTGGTGGTGGCGAAATGTCAAAAAATGTGACTTTCTTAACTTTATTTGCATTCTTAAAATTAGCTGGTGGATCTTCATATTTGTTGATGAACTATTACCGAAAGTGCTTCTTCATCGGTGATAATATTTGTTGTTTCTGATGGAGCAAAGAGATGATTAGGAAAGACGTAGGCATTCTAAGGTCTAAGTCCGGTTTCGCGAAACCCTCGGTGGTATTTTTAATTGTTGCTGCTTCCATAAGCGCTGCTGAAAAGTTCACCTATTTGATATTGTATAATGACCCTGCCGGGGTGTTTTTTTTAACCAGGTGGTATACTCTTGATTGTAGTATGCCTTCAGGGGTCCAAAGAAACATATATCAAGCGCTTGCATCATGCGGGTGCAGTGAGGTGGGAAGCACATGAGCACCATTTTGTCTGGCAAAGTTCACCGCATCCGATGATTTGTGGCTAATTTCGCCATCTAGAAGTAAAAATGCCTTATTCGCTTTGGAAGGTTTGACAGAATTAGTAAAATGTTTCAGCCATTTGAGAAAAGATTTAATTGTCATCCATCCTAATTCTTGATATATTCCAAGGGTACCAAGTGGAGCCGAACCAATGATACCTAGTTTCTTAGTAGTAGTTCTTACGTGGAAATATTGACGCTGGTGGGACGAAGGTTCTCGTAAAACTCACGCAACAAGCTACAGTAATATTTTGGTACCGTTCTGCACTGGTTAGGAAGCCCACTTGCTTTCGTCCAGTGGAGGCAAAATCTTTGGGGGTTTTTGGACTGTATATGGGCTACTCTCGTCCATATCTTGTGAATCAATCTCTTCATCAGTAATTAATTTTTCAAGAGTTTCGAAGAATTTTTGCACCCGTGGCCTATTGAAGGCCATAGCCCTGGCGGCCGACGTAGCGTCAGACTGCCTCAATAAATAACATTTCTGGATGTCTTTGTCGATAACCACGACGCCATTCGTTACTAGCGATTTCTTTGTTTTAGTTGAAACTATGTTCAATATTGTTTTTAACGGTAAATGTGTATGAGTTCTCTTAGCTCCTTGCAGGTAAGACCGAATAATCGAATTTATAATAGCTTTAAATGTTCAACCACCTCTAACTCAGTATCATGAAATCATGACCGAAAGTTTTGCTAAAACGACCTAAAGATTTGCTTCCTTTAGGTCTCAAAGTAGCCTGCGGTACATTGAAAGTTTTACAGGGTTTTAGCCATATATGATATTGTGGAAGCCCATACTTGATACTAAATCCATTGTCAACTTAAATAAATAAACAAATTGATTTACACTATTTTATTGAACGTATAACTGCAGTTTCGCTGAAGTTCTCAGCTTTGTCAAATACTGAATTCTGTATTTGACAAAGCTGCGACAAAATTTTGTAACATATATTTTTAGCTACAAATTCTTATCTAAAATTTATAAAGTTTGAGAAATGAAAATTATTTTTAAATAGTGATGCGGGCCTGGCGGATGAATGCTACGATGGTTTTAAAAATCCTCAAATTATCTGCACTCAATAATTTTGGTGAATTTGTTGGAAGTTCGATTTTAAGTTCGGAAATGGTTGACCAAAATTTCTCACGCGGACTTTTATTATAGTGACTGCATTGGAATATGTGGTTCAAATCTGCGACATAAGAGTTGTTACAGTTGCAATTTAAAAAAATGTGTGATGACAATCGTATGCAAATGGGATGGAAAGCACCCGTGATTTAATTTCAACCTGGTAATCGTTGTACTGTAAAATCTGGAAACATGATGTTCTTGTATGTAAGAAATTATGTTGGGTAGAGTAGGATGTATACTGGTTAGTAGTACTCTCAACATTAAGCCATTATTGCTTTTGCCACTATAGCCTCAAATGTTTTTTAGCACACGCGTCAGTGATTGTGAGCATATGCATCGTTTTTGAATAGTCGTTTATAGACTCTTTAGCAAGCCTCTCCACCATTTCATTACCATATAAGCCACCATGGTCTTTGACCAACACAAAATTAATAATCACGCTTGGAGAACCCAAATCACCACAACACATTTTAACAGACCTGACGATCGTTCCACTAACCAAGTTAGCGTCATCAGAGGATGAATAACTTCATTTCTGAACGTCACACAGTCTGGAATTGACATAATTGGATATTGAATAAAAGGCTTTTCCTCCAGACACCAATTTATTTTAAACTTCACTCCCGACGCGTTTCGACCTGCAAAAGGTCATCCTCAGGCGATAAATCTACAAACATAACAAGAAGGGTCTGTCAGAAAAACATTAGTTTTTCCGGTAGGCTATTGTGCATGTCAGAGCACAATCAAGACAAGTTAATCTCTACAGAAAACGTCACAGGCTAAAAATCACAAGTCACACAGTAAAATTCCAACCAACAATCAAGTCAAAATCCAATAGCTACAGATACAGTAACACTAGTTAAACATGCAATTAAACTAACAAAAACTAACAACAGAACAAATTGAAAAGCGTTAAAACCCACATAATTGGAAAAGTCTAATATTTGAACACTAAGAATTCCAGTCTATTGTAGAAACATAAAGCAAAGCCAATGAGTGAAACTGACAGGTTAAACAACACAAGAGTCACAAGGGTCAAGAAACTATGAAATATTAAATCATTTAATATTTCATAGTTTCTTGACGCCAGCGATTCTCATTGGGTTTCTGATTGATTGTGCCTGCCTCTTGTGTTGTTTAACCTGTCAGTTTCACTCATTGGCTTTGCTTTATGTTTCTGCAATAGTCTGGAATTCTTAGTGTTCAAATATTAGACTTTCGCAATTTTGTGGCTTTTAATGCTTTTCAATTTGCTCCGTTCTTAGTTTTTGTTGGTTTAATTGCATGTTTAACTTAGCATATTTAACTAGTGTTACTGTATTCTGTAGTTCTTGGATTTTGACTTGATTGTTGGTTGGAATTTTACTGTGTGACTTGTGATTTTTAGCCTGTGACGTTTTCTGTAGAGATTACCTTGTCATCATTGTGCTCTGACATGCACAATAGCCTACCGGAAAAACTAATGGTTTTCTGACAGACCCTTCTTGTTATGTTTGTAGATTTATCCCCTGAGGATGACCTCTTGCAGGTCAAAACGCGTCGGGAATGAAGTTTAAAATAAATTTTGGTGTCTGGAGGAAAAGCCTTTTATTCAATATCCAATTAGAGGATGAATAATTCTAAATATCTTATATCCGCAACTGTATATTCTTCTGCAATTCTGCACTAGCGATTTGGGGAGGTTCAACGACACCAAAATAAACATATTTTCGTTTGGCGGAATTATCTGTATTCTTTTATTATCTCTCGGACGTGCTTTTGCCGGTATTTATTTTATAAAGCAATAATTGACAACATGGAAAAGCATCAGTGTCAACTTTCGGTCAATTTCTTCGAAGTTATTGGCCTCCTAGATCGTGCATGCAAAAATGTCTCACAAAAAACGGTGCAAAATTGTTTCAGGCATGCTGATTTTCATTTTGAGCATAGACATGAAAACGTTGATTTAAGCGTTTCGGAATATGTTATTGCTGACGAAAACGATGACATTCCTCTGAGTGAATGTTAGGGTTATGAAATTGGCACAAGTATCGGATGCGATGGATCACCGGAACATAGATAATTATGTGGGAACTTAAGGTACTTCAACAGATTCCAAGATAATTGAAGCTGCAAATTTAAACACTACATAAGAAGTGATAGAAGAATCCGATTCGGGCAAATAATCTAAAAGCCCCGAATGCACCAATGTTTCACTGTAAGATGCAATAGATTCCGCCAAGAAGCTTGGAATATTTTTACAGAGGGTCTCAAACTCAGAGAATGAGCTAAGTTTATTTACTTCCATAGAAAACTTTTTGGGAAAGAAGGAAAAAGAAAAACCGACAGTATAAAATCACAGACTACTTTTTATGATGTGTATAAAGTTAGATTAAGTGATAATGTACAGTATATACAGTGATGTGTTTTTTTATACGAATAAAATTGTTCATTCAGACTAAGCTGTTACAGTTGATTTTCTAAATTGCTGGAAAGGGTTACAGGGGAGTAGTGCGGTTTGTACACTTACATATAGGTATGTACATACCTACATTCTTTTTTAGGTACTACTTAATATATATACCGATAAAAATAATATGGCGATTTAAAAAAATTTAATTTCAACAACACACCACGGGGGCTTACAGCCTAAATACTATCGTACCGTGGGTGTTGATAAGGAGGAAAGAGGCAGCTTGTTAATTCTGGACTTGAAGGTTTGGAGGTTCGGAGGAGAAGGAAAAACATGTGCCGGCAAGGAATTCCACAACTTGGAAGTCCTCGGGACAAAAGAGCGGGCATAACATGATGTTCTAAGTCTGGTGACCTGGACAGTAAAAGGGTGCATTCGCTCTGTTCCCCTGGTAGATATGTTGGGGGCAGCAGGTGGGGGAACTATGGAGGTAAGCTCCTCTGAGCACTGCCCGTGCAGATATCTATAAAAGAGAGAGAGGTCACCAACGGCACGTCGGTGGGCAAGGTATGGCAGCCTTTTGGTGAGGGTAGGGTCACCGATGAGACGTATAGCTCTCTTTTGAATTGAGTCCAGGATAGCGAGTGTAGAAGCAGCAGCGGCACCCCAGATGTGGGAGCAGTATTCGAGGTTTGGCCTTATTTGTGAAGTATATAAGGTATAGAGATTAGCTGGTGAAAAGCCTGAAAGAGGAAACCTAATTTCTTAGCAGCCGCTTCTGCAATTGATGTGACATGTTGGTGCCAATTGAGATTTCGATCCACAGAAATGCCTACAAGAGAAAAGGACTCATTACTTTGAATAACTTGGTTGTTCATTGTGATGGGTCTAGGGCTGGTGTATCTCTTGTGAGAAAGAAAGCAAGACTTAGTTTTGGTGGGGTTGAATTGTACAAGATTTCTACTTCCCCAGTCTAATATTTTTTGGAGATCCACGGAGACAGAACCCTCCATGAGTCTGCGATCCTCATCTAATTGGGCTAAAGAGACAGGCTTAGAATATTGTATATTTGAATGGAGGGTGCTGTCGTCCGCGTAGCTGTGAACTGGGTTGGATGTGCTAGAGAGGAGGTCATTGATGTGGAGAAGAAACAAAATAGGGGCTAAAGCTGAACCTTGAGGAACTCCTGCATTAATTGGTTACAGTTTAGAGGAATGGCCATCCACAACAACAGATATGCTCCTGTTGGAGAGGAAATTTGCTGTCCACATACAGAGTTTTGGTGGTAGGCCATACGCCGGAAGTTTATTAAGCAGCGCTGCGTGCCAGACCTGGTCGAATGCTTTGGATATGTCTCGAGCAACAATCTGGGATTCACCGTGTTGTTCCATGGACTTGTTCCAAGAATTGGTGACAAAGGAAAGGAGGTCGGCAGTCGATCTGCGCTGACGGAATCCATACTGCCTGTCGTGGATTAGACTGTGTTTTTCAAGAAATTTTAGTAATTCGGTGTTTATGTACTTTTCCATCACTTTACAGACGACTGAAAGGAGAGAAATAGGCCTGTAGTTGCTAGTTTGGATCCTTTCTTGGGGATGGGTTGTACTCGAGAAGTTTTCCAGTTACTAGGGAATATGCCTTTATTATAAGATATCTGAAACAGACGAGTCAGGACAGGAGCAAGCTCTGGTGCGCATTTTTTGAGAACAATTGCTGGGATCTCGTCAGGACCAGAGGCTTTCCTGGTATTAAGAGAAGAGAGCATCTTTCGTACCTTTTTAGTGTTGAAAATGATATCCGTCATTTTATGCGCGACATTGGGGACTGTTGGTGGTTGAACATTTGGAGGTGGGTTGAGAGTAGAATTGCCGGCGAACAACGAAGCAAAAAGTTCAGCCTTGCCCATGGTGGTAGAAACAATTTTATCCCCTGAGACAAGAGGTGGGAACGTGCTCTTGCAGAAATTATTCTCAATAGATTTAGCAAGAGTCCAGAAGGGTTTGCCGCCGTTGGAGCTTAAGAGGACTTTGTTTTTTAATGTGGTTATTAAACGAGTTTTTTGCCTCAGAAAGAATGCGGACATAGCGGTTTCTTGCGTCGTTAAATGCTTGACGATTTTCTTGCCTGGGATTGTGTAGAAGCGTTTTGTGAGCTTTGACCTTTTCAAGTCTGGCCTTGTCACAGGATTTAGAGAACCAGGGCTTTTGAGTGGCTGAAGAGGTTTTCTGTGTACGTGGGATAAATAATTTCATGCCAGCTTGGATAATTTCGGTGACGTTTTGTGAGATATCAGAGGGGTCAGGATGAGAGAAGCAGACAGACGCCCATGGAAATGAGGAAAAGTAATCCCGCATTTCGCCCCAGTTTGCGGAGTTGTAGTGCCAAACGATACGTGGGTGTAATGACTGTGTGACCTCGGGTTGCATTGCGCAGGAAGCAGTGACCATGCCGTGGTCTGAGCGACCAAGGGGGGCGGTGACTGATATCTTATAGCATTCAGGTTGTTGCAACAAGGAGATCCAAGGGATTTGAGCTGTGTGTTGGGATACGAGGAAAGTAAGTAGGTTGCTGAACCATATTGGCTAAATAATTGCTGACTGCAAAGGCCTCTGCTGCTCTCCCTTGTGGATCGGTTTTTGAAGATCCTAGCCATTCCTTATTATGGACATTGAAGTCACCAAGAATAGTGACCTCGGAGGAAGGATATTCAGAAATCAGTCGGTTTTTTCAGAAAGGTAGTCAAAGAGCTGGACAAAGTTGTTGTCAGAAGGTGACCGGTAAATGCAACACATGAATTTAGTTGCATCCCTGAGAGAGAGCTTTATCCATAGTATGTCTTTTCTTCCAGCTTCTAAATTGGGGAGTCTGGTGCAGGGTAGATTGCTACGGACGTATGCGTACACGCCTCCATGCAATCTAAAGGAAGTAAGGAGCTCATACCCCGGGAAATTGAGGTGATTAGTGGCTGGTTTGTCACTGATTTGGGTTTCGGTGAGGAAGAGGAGTTGGGGCCTGTTAGCCTGGCGGAAATGGTGGAGGGAGTTCAGGTTAGAATTTAGGCCACATATATTCGAAAAGGATATGTTAAATCTTGATGTTGGCGCCCCCTGTACACCCCTCTCCCGGAGATCCGAATGGAGGGGTATTTTGCCTCCGGAATATTTTGTACAAGGAGACATTTGGCAGGTACCTTTCTTTTGCAAGTGACCTAGCTAAGTTCGTTAACCAAGAAAATGGACCCATTCCTGCCGGACAAATGTTAAATTTTCTTATGGAGAATTTTTGTATCTGCGAAACTAACAAAGCTATAGCAACCAAATTTGGTACGCAAGTTTCTATTGTAAAGTGTGTACTGTATACCAAAATTTAGATCTCTAAATTTAAAGAAAACAAAAAAGCATATAATAAACCATCATTTTGTTTCCGTTGAAACTCACAGGAGGGCAGAAGACCAAAATATTTGTATTTTGAGCAAAAATCTATCAATATTACAGACAAATAATTATTTTTTCTTGCATATATAGTTTACGTGCCCCCGGCGTCGGTTATTTGCCATAGTCGCGGAAATAGACCGACGTTAAAGTACCAAAAAAAAAATCAACCTTTTTTCTAATTATTATTATATTAACCTAGGAAACTCTATTTGGGCACGTAACGAAGCCATAATAAAGGCAACATGTGTACAAATTTCATCGAACCCACGACCTCATGGTCCGAACTCTATATGTTAGTCCCCCATAACCTAAACATACATAACATAACATAAACCTTTATTGATATCAATTACAAAAATATTTACAAAGAATATGCAAGTGTGCTAAAATTAGACCTTGGTTTACAATGTTCCAGCCTAACGCTTTTACTTTATGTTTATTTACATCATAGTTTTCTGTTTCCAATTATTTTCATAATTATGCAGTAGTTGTACTAAATGTTTATATATACAGTTATATTTATACAATATATTGGATTTTTGTATACAGGAAAAAGGTCGGTAAAAAATCTGCGTTTTCATGTTTTTTTATAACTTTTTTATTTTATATTTCAACAACACACCACGAGGGCTTACAGCCTAAATACAATCGTACCGTGGGTATCGACAAGGAGGAAAGAGGCAACTTGTTAATTCTGGACTTGAAGGTTTGGAGGTTCGGAGGAGAAGGAAAAACATGTGCCGGCAAGGAATTCCACAACTTGGAAGTTCTCGGGACAAAAGAGCGCGCATAACAAGATGTTCTGTCTGGTGACCTGGACAGTAGAAGGGTGCATTCGCTCTGTTCCCCTGGTAGATCTCTTGGGGGCAGCAGGTGGAGGAACTATGGAAGGAAGCTCTGAGTAGTGCCCGTGCAGATATCTATAAAAGAGAGAGAGAAAGAGAGAAAGAGGTCACCAACAGCATGTCGGTGGGCAAGGGATAGCAGCCTTTGGGGAGGGTAGGGTCACCGATGAGACGTATAGCTCTCTTCTGAATGGAGTCCAGGATAGCGAGTGTAGAAGCGGCAGCGGCACCTCAGATGTGAGAGCAGTATTCGAGGTTTGGCCCTATTTGTGAAGTATATAAGGTATAGAGATTAGCTGGTGAAAAGTATTGGCGAGCCCGGAAGAGGAAACCTAATTTCTTAGCAGTCGCTTCTGCAAATGATGTGACATGTTGGTGCCAATTGAGATTTCGATCCACAGAAATGCCAACAAGTGAAAAGGACTCATTATTTTGAATAACTTGGTTGTTCATTGTGATGGGTCTAGGGCTGGTGTATCTCTTATGGGAAAGAAAGCAATACTGAGATTTGGTGGGGTTGAATTGTACAAGATTTCTACTTCCCCAGTCTAATATTTTTAGTGAATTTTCTTTAAAAAAATTCACTAA
>OZ023269.1:57304092-57329092 GCA_964006375.1 Tillus elongatus
TCGTATGTTGGCTTCATGATGCAGATCTAATATTCTCGTGAATCTACTTTTATTTAAAATTAGTCTGAGGCACTTATTTTGGAATGACTGTAACTTTTTTATGTGCGTTTTAGCCGCACCACCCCATACCGGAGCTGCATAAGTTATCATAGGTCTGATCATTGTTTTATACAATAATGTTTTGTTGTTCACTGACATTGCACTATTTTTATTTGAAAGTGGACGTAACGTTTTGATGGCTATATTGCCTTTTTGAATTGTTTTGTTTACATGTTGTTTGAACGCCGGACCTCTAAGTATACACCTAAGTATTTTATAGTTCGGTATTCTACAATTGTCTTGTCGTTAAATTTCAGACGTTGAAATTTTGATTTGTACCTGTTTTGACGCCACAATAGCACTGAATAAGTGTATAAATAGCAGTATCGTCTGCAAAGAGCGACGTGTTTGTTTTTTCAAATGACAAAATCGTTTAGATATATGTTAAATAGTTTAGGAGCGATTAATGAACCCTGCGGAACTCCCTTCTCTATTGTTTTGGGTGATGACCTGATCTTGTTGATTTTAACACGAAATATTGTTTCTTAAATACGAGTTGATGACTTTTATTATGTACATTGGATATTTCTGTTCTATCATTTTAAACAGGAGGCCATCATGCCAAAAGCTGTCGGAGGCCTTTTCTAAATCCAAGGTAACCAGTACTGTGGTTTTGTCTTTATTGAAATTAGGGCTAATATCAATTACTGTTCTAGTAACCTGTTGAGTGGTGTTTCTTTTTTTTTTTTGTGAAACCAAACTGGATATCAATGGTTTTATGGGATGTTCGCTCAAGCTGATTTAATCGATTTGCTATTATACTCTTCTATTTTACCGATAGAATTAGGGAGGCTTATCATTCGATAGGTACCGGGATGGTCGGGGTTGTTACCTCTTTCTTGTGTATATGTATTGTGTCGGCATATTTCCAAAGCTCTGGGTTATAGGTTAGTTAAAGTATAGCGTTTATAATGTAAGTGAGCTTGACAAGGGCCTTTCTGGGTATTTGGATATTATCAAAACCTGTCTCTTTCTTGCCTCCGGTATTTGTTATCGCTTGTCTTACTTTTTCGGTGTCGCCAGGTTGTCTCCATGAATCATCGGTTGTTACATTTGATAGTAATTGCGTAATTGATATCTTTTTTAAGGCATTCATAATTCGTAATTCGGAGTTTGTCTTGTGCCTCCAACTTAGTTTCACAGATACCCATTATGCAAATATTCCTGCTAGTGAGAAAATGAATTAACTCGGCGATTTTATTTCTAACGCCATTTGCGTTCCAAAAATAGATGTTAAAATTAGGCATCTAATTTTGTGCAAAAATCGGAAAATTTTTGGAATTTCTTACTAGCAGGCTTACAGTTTTCTAATTTATTATGCAATTTTTTAATTAAATAAAACATCCTAGATATATTTAGTTCTTTATCGACGATATTTGTTAAACTAATTAATGAATTTAAATCAGCATTTAAATTGGGAGTCTCACTGTTACCTGTTGTTATTTGTGTTCCCAAGCTTGGTTATGTAACTTCAATACCTGTCGTGGTTTTAGTGGTGTTACCATGTGGACTCTTGGTTATGTGTTCTAGGGTCCGCTTAAACCATGGGTTGTTAGTTGGAATTGGTGTTGGTTCATACGCCTGTTATTTTGTTTTTTGTGTTTTAATTTTATATCGTAGATGTAGTTAACTCTATCTACATCCACTTTACTTTCTGTCGAGTTTGCCGGCTGCTCACTGTCGCAGTTTGCACATTTTGCCGTTACATATTTTGCTTTCAAACAGTCTTTGGTGTGATGTGGTTCCGCACATTTCAAGCATTTGGGCTGGGAATAACAATTTACAGAGGAATGGCCCCATTCGTGACAAACGTGACATTGAGTGAGAAGTTTCTTTCTTCTGTAGATTTCCCACGATATCTGTGCGTGATCTACATATTTAACTTCCTTCTCTAACATAGTTTTATTTTATTTGTAGTTATTATCATCATGAATAACGGATCACCTTTTGTTGTCATTGGAATAATCTTCAATGCGTGTACCTCTTGTTCTATTAAATCTTGCATAATGTGATATGGATTCTGTTTTCCTTGTAAACCACTCAAGACAAATGCATGCGTTTTCTTATGCTCGACCGAAAACGTGTGGAATTCGATGTTACCATGCTGCACTTTTTCATAGTCATCTTTGGTAGTGGCATGTATATTTGTTCTTTATCTTTTATGTTTGATATGAAATTTCTCCTTTAGTTCTTTTGATAAAGCTGCAACAAATTCTCTGTGATTTTCTACACTGGCATGCATAACAATATGTGGATAATTCTTTGGTTTCTTTATCTGTACTGTTTGTGAACAGCTCTCAGTTTGATTCCAATCTATCTACGCATCTTCGAAGGATTGCAAAGGTCCAAATTTATTGCTTAATTGGATGGAGGGGGGGGATTGACTTTTCTTCGTTTATTTCCCTCTACCACTATAAAGTCTTTAAAATCCATTCTAGATTTTTTATTACTACCCGACATGTCACTGGATACATTCGCCACTAATACTTGTTCGTTGATTACATTTTCATGCATATTACTAGATGCTTTTCTTTTTACTTAGCTCCTTTTAGGAGTGCCGAAATTAATAATGTTATAGCCACGAAATACGATTTCACATTTGAGAGATTATCACTAATTCTTCGACTCTAACATTACGAACGCCTGCACCATTCCTATACGGCATCCTGAAGGACTACTTCACCCGTCTGAAGCTGCCAGTTTGTTTCATAAATCGTAAGAATATCAAATTCCACACTAAATTCTGAACAAGTATATATATATATATATATATATATATATATATATATATATATATATATATATATATATATATATATATATATATATATATATATATAGTTAGTTAGTTCAATAATCCCCTTTTGGCTTCTTAATAAAAAATAATTTACATAAACCAAAAGTACATCAAAATAATCAAGTGATTAATTACAAGTCAATATTAACGAACATGAATGTTGCTAATACACAAACAAGTAATGGATGAATCTAAATATAAGATAACTGATACTTATAAACTAGGATTGATTATTATGCGGTTTCTAAATGAACTCTGTAACCGCCGGAGGTCGATGTCTTGCTGAGTGGACGATATCGGAATGTGTATCGTGGTAACTGTCTTACAGCAATGGGCTACTAGGCAACGTAGCTCCTGCATCCCTAATGTCAAGAACGTCCTCGTTCTTTTCAGTAAGTTCTTCTACTGTAGATTGGTTCTTAGAGTTGTGCCTCATCTTTCTTCTTAAGTGTTTCTGTGGAGATGTAGCACATGATGACTATTATGATGATAATGTGTTGAATGTACCAGGGGTGTAGTACATTGTGATAATTTTTTTCTTCATTTGACTTCTTAGTTGACTTAAGATGTATCGGGTTGACGTTGATGGCATGTTGAGGCTGAGGTTGTAAGTGCTGTATTGACTCTGGTCTTATGAAACGTTTCTACTTGTTTCTTCGTTGATTGATATCTTGCATTCTTCTTGGCTGGCTATGAGATGTTGTTTATGTTGGTGTGTCTGTCTAGGGATTTTTCTGATGTCTACCGAGTAGAACAAAGTATAAGGACTTTATTTCTTGGAGTGTTGGAATAATTTGGATATAGACTCTTGATGAGGGATACAGAATAGGAAGTTTAGGAGATAAACAATTCTATCTTTTAAAGATAAAACATTAAATTTGGTAAATTCTAAAATTTGAACAATGTAATTTAAGGAAAAATAATTCATCGTTATTATAATTAAGTTTAAATATTTCCCATATTGGTTAATTGATTAAAATTAAGCAAAGTTGTTCCTTGCAATACTTTTATATTTTCGGATAGTTTCCAACTTTGATGTTACTTGAAATACTACAACGGACTTATATTCCGTTCCACGTTGCACCTAGAGTGATTTTTAATGAACCAAAAGTTTTCTTTAGTTTGCTGTTTAAAATTCGGGTATAATAATTGTTGATTGAATTTTTCTTAATTTCATTATTAATCTGATACCCCTGGTATAATTTGTCACAGTTCTCTTATATAAGTGTGAGATTAAAATAAAAGCAAAACCTATGGTAACATTTATAGTTTTGGCAATTCCAACGTAATGTTTGAATTAGTTATTAATTTGGATTGATTGAAGTCGAAGGAGTAGCGTTGTCCTCAGACGTAGGCATAGCAGGCTGTAAAGAAGGAAATGTCTTTTTTGCTCTTTTAGTCTTATTAAGATGGGCCGTTTGCTTCCCCGAATGGGGAAGAAGTATCTTATTGCGAGGCAATTGTATATGGTCGGAAGGAATTTTATAAAGGGGATTTTTTTTTTTTATGTCAACAACACACCACGAGGGCTTACAGCCTAAATACTATCGTACCGTGGGTGTCGACAAGGAGGAAAGAGGCAACTTGTTAATTCTGGACTTGAAGGTTTGGAGGTTCGGAGGAGAAGGAAAAACATGTGCCGGCAAGGAATTCCACAACTTGGAAGTCCTCGGGACAAAAGAGCGGGCATAACAAGATGTTCTATGTCTGGTGACCTGGACATTAAAAGGGTACATTCGCTCTGTTCCCCTGGTAGATCTGCTGGGGGCAGCAGGTGGGGGAATTATGGAGGAAAGCTCCTCTGAGCAGTGCCCGTGCAGATATCTATAAAAGAGAGAGAGGTCACCAACGGCACGTCGGTGGGCAAGGGATGGAAGCCTTTGGGTGAGGGTAGGGTCACCGATGAGACGTATAGCTCTCTTTTGAATTGAGTCCAGGATAGCGAGTGTAGAAGCGGCTGCTGCACCCCAGATGTGGGAGCAGTATTCGAGGTTTGGCCTTATTTGTGAAGTGTATAAGGTATAGAGATTAGTTGGTGAAAAGTATTTGCGAGCCCGGAAGAGGAAACCCAATTTCTTAGCAGCCGCTTCTGCAATTGATGTAACATGTTGGTGCCAATTAAGATTTCGGTCCACAGAAATGCCAACAAGAGAAAAGGACTCATTACTTTTAATAACTTGGTTGTTCATTGTGATGGGTCTAGGGCTGCTGTATCTCTTGTGAGAAAGAAAGCAAGACTTAGTTTTGGTGGGGTTGAATTGTACAAGATTTCTACTTCCCCAGTCTAATATTTTTTGGAGGTCTACGGAGACAGAACCCTCCATGAGTCTGCGATCCTCATCTAATTGGGCTAAAGAGACAGGCTTAGAATATTGTATGTTTGAGTGGAGGGTGCTGTCGTCCGCGTAACTGTGAACTGGGTTAGATGTGCTAGAGAGGAGGTCATTGATGTGGAGAAGAAACAAAGTAGGGGCTAAAGCTGAACCTTGAGGAACTCCTGCATTAATTGGATACAGTTTAGAGGAATGGCCATCCACAACAACAGATATGCTCCTGTTGGAGAGGAAATTTGCTGTCCAGGTACAAAGTTTTGGTGGTAGGCCATAGGCCGGAAGTTTATTAAGCAGCGCTGCGTGCCAGACCTGGTCGAAAGCTTTGGATATGTCTAGAGCAACAATCTGGGATTCACCGTGTTGTTCCATAGACTTGTTCCAAGAATGGGTGACAAAGGAAAGGAGGTCGGCAGTCGATCTGCGCTGACGGAATCCATACTGCCTGTCGTGGATTAGACTGTGTTTTTCAAGGAATTTTAGTAGTTCGGTGTTTATATACTTTTCCATCACTTTAGAGATGACTGAAAGGAGATAAATAGGCCTGTAGTTGCTAGGAAGCGCTTTGGATCCTTTCTTGGGGATGGGTTGTACTCGAGCAGTTTTCCAGTTACTAGGGAATATGCCTTTATTGTAAGATATCTGAAACAGACGAGTCAGGACAGGAGCAAGTTCTGGTGCGCATTTTTTGAGAACAATTGCTGGGATCTCGTCAAGGCCAGAGGCTTTCCTGGTATTAAGAGAAGAGAGCATCTTTCGTACCTTTTTAGTTTTGAAAATGATATCAGTCATTTTATGCGCGACATTGGGGACTGTTGGTGGTTGAACATTTGGAGGTGGGTTGAGAGTAGAATTTCCGGCGAACAACGAAGCAAAAAGTTCAGCCTTGCCCAGGGCGGTAGAAACAATTTCATCACCTGAGACGAGAGGTGGGAACGTGCTCTTGCAGAAATTATTCCCAATAGACTTAGCAAGAGTCCAGAAGGGTTTGCCGCCGTTGGAGCTTGAGAGGACTTTGTTTTTGATGTGGTTATTAAACGAGTTTTTTGCCTCAGAAAGATTGCGGACATAGCGGTTTCTTGCGTCGTTGAATGCTTGACGATTTTTTTGACTGGGATTGTGTAGAAGCGTTTTCTGTGCTTTGACCTTTTCAAGTCTGGCCTTGTCACATGATTTAGAGAACCAAGGCTTTTGAGTGGCTGAAGAGGTTTTCTGTGTACGTGGAATAAATAATTCCATGCCAGCTTGGATAATTTCGGTGACGTTTTGTGAGATATCAGAGGGGTCAGGATGAGAGAAGCAGACAGACGCCCATGGAAATGAGGAAAAGCAATCCCGCATTTCGTCCCAGTTTGCGGAGTTGTAGTGCCAAACGATACGTGGGTGTGATGACTGTGTGACCTCGGGTTGCATTGCACAGGAAGCAGTGACCATGCCGTGGTCTGAGCGACCAAGGGGGGCGGTGACTGATATCTTATAGCATTCAGGATTTGTAGTAAGAAGGAGATCCAAAGGATTTGAGCTGTGTGTTGGGATACGAGGAAAGTAAGTAGGTTGCTGAACCATATTGGCCAAAGAATTGCTGACTGCAAAGGCCTCCGCTGCTCTCCCTTGTGGATCGGTTTTTGAAGATCCTAGCCATTCCTTATTATGGACATTGAAGTCGCCAAGAATAGTGACCTCGGAGGAAGGATATTCAGAAAGTTTTATCCATAGTATGTCTTTTCTTCCAGCTTCTAAATTGGGAAGTCTGGTGCAGGGTAGATTGCTACGGACGTATGCGCACACGCCTCCATGCAATCTAAAGGCAGTAAGGAGCTCATACCCCGGGAAATTAAGGTGATTAGTGGCTGTTTTGGCACTGATTTGGGTTTCGGTGAGGAAGAGGAGTTGGGGCCTGTTAGCCTGGAGGAAATGGTGGACGGAGTTCAGGTTAGAATTTAGGCCACATATATTCGAAAAGGATATGTTAAATCTTGATGTTGGCGCCCCCTGTACACCCCTCTCCCGGAGATCCGAATGGAGGGGTATTTTGCCTCCGGAATATTTTATACAAGGAGGAGCCATCATCATTTTTGCTTATAAGGGAAACCGACTCATACACCAGAACCGGAAACGTCCGTTGGGACTTCACCGGCCCCTTGATGTATGGGGTGGTACCTCCTCGGGCGTGAAAAAATCCTTTACTATTACATAAAGGAAAATTCCACTACCACCTGCTATGGATTGGATTGGATCAATGTCTACCCCTTTAAAAATAAGATTAATAAAGGGACTATCAATTGTCCAGTAGTTATGATTTTCGACATAGTAGGAGGATACAAAACATTTTCACCATTTTGCATCCATGCCTATTGTCGGCATGCCTTTCGGACTGGTGGTACTCTTACTGCAACGTTTTCCTCATTCATCTGGATATTTTGTTCTTGAGTTTCATTAATTTTGTCGAGACGCTCTGTTGCTTTTTGTTTTTGTTTTTCATAGACTTGTAAAATGGAAGTATTTCTTCTAGCCGTCTATTGTTGTATTCTTCGAGAACAGGTTGATAGGGATCAATAGGTGGTATGTCATCATATGAGCCATAGAGCAGTTTGAAAGGAGAGTGGCCTATTGAAGAGTGTATCGATTGGTTGTAGATCAATACAGCTGTGATCATGAGGGACTGAGGGCTTTCATTTGGATTTTGAATTTTGAGGACACGTATTTTTTCCAGTAGTGTCGAATGGAAAAGTTCTACAGGCGAATTTGAATTATGGTTCTGATAGGTAGTAATATGCAAATTGATTTTAAACATGGAACAGAACTCTTAAGTACAACATTTCCGAATTATCGGTCAGAATCCGAAACCATTTTAGGATAGTCATGGTGAGAGAAGAAGTGGCGTAGTTTGTTGACTATGGCCAGGGCCGTAGTATCGATGACGTAATACATTTGGGCATATTTTGCTGAACAAATCGACAATTGTTAAGAACGTGTAGTTATCAAAGCTGAATACATCGAGGTGTATAACTTCTAAGGGTCTAGAAGCAATCCGGGGTCCTTGAAAAGCGGGTTTATACGAGTTACGATCATATTTTGGTTGAAGGGATACATCACACTTATTAATATAATAGTTGACTTGAATTTTCTTGTTAGGCCAATAAAATTTTGTTTTTAGTTGTGTGTACGTCTCGTTAATGCCGTTATGGTTTTGTTCGTAAAAGTCTTGCATCGTTCCTTTTTGTTCTGTAATTTTAGTTACGTCTTGTAATCGTTTTGTATATTTAATTATTTTAACAGAACTATTGAAAAGATTAGAAGCTATTATTCTAAAGTAACGTTCCAGTTGTGGGTCGAAGAATAATATACCGTAATTATTATTAGGGTTAATGTAAGATTTTAGAAAATCAGTCATCTGTTGCAGTCCGTGTTGTCTTTGGATGTATACTCTGCAGCATTTATTCTTAAATAGATTTTCTGTCTTTATTTCGTTATGAGGGCCATAGTACATAATTATCTGATGTTTAAAATGGTTTTCAGAAATGGGCATAGCAAAAACGTGGTTTTCGGCAGAAGTGTGTTGCGTTTGTGAGTCAGAATGTAGTTCGTCATCTTGGGTGTTAATACCTAGCTCTCTAAGATCGCAATCATAAATTATTGAAAATTGATGCCAGATCATCATCGTTTTCAACTGCGTTGATTTCGACACGAGATAAAGCATCGGCTACTACGTTTTCTTTGCTTCTTTTATATTTAATTTCGTAGTCGAACTCTTCCAATTTTAAACGCCATTTTACTAAACGTGAGTTTGGTTCTTTAATAGAAAACAACCATACAAGTGGTTTATTGGTCGGTTTCAATCGTGAATTTATTTCCAAAAAGATAGGACCTAAAGTGTTTCGTGTTTTCTACTATCGACAGAAGTTCTTTCTCGTGGTCAAATGAAAACCTGTCGTAAAGTCTGGATATATGAGTATGGGTGAGTTAGTGATAAGTTATTTAGCTTGTTTAAAGACATTTATTTATTCTGTGTCGTTAATGTCAATTTTGAATCTTTCTTAAGGCATTTGGTTAAGGGGAATATGATTTTTTTGAAATTCTTCATGAAGCGGCGGTAACAGCCTATCAAGCCGAAAAATGACTTTATTTCTTTTTGGGACTTTGGTATCGGGTAATTTTGTATGGCTTTGATTTTATTAGGGTTAGGTGGGCCTCGGGTCGTAATCACGTGACCAAGAAACTGGACTTCTTTACGAAGGAATTCAGACATGTCTAGTTGTACTTTGAGGTTAACTTCTTGCAATTTTGAAAATATGTTCCTGTAGGGACTTAGAAAAAATGACAATGTCGTCCATCTATACAAAATATGAATTATAGAGGAATTCTCTAAGGATCTTATCCATTACCCGCTGGAAGGTACCGAGAGAATTACGCAATCCAAAGGACATGCGCACTATTTCATAGTGCCCATTGTTAACGCTAAAGGCAGTTTTCTCTACTGCTTTCGCCTAATTCAATTTGGTGGAAACCTTGTGCCAAATCAAGTGTAGTGTAATACATGCATTTCCCTAAACTGTCGAGTATCTCGTCTGGATTCGCGGTAAATGATATTTGTCCATAATTATTTTTTCGTTCAGTTTTCTATAACCAATAAGTAAACGCCATTTACGTTTTCCTGATTGGTCCATGCGTTTGGGCACGATCCATACAGGGGAGGCATATGGTGATATAGAATGTCTGATAATTTTGTTATCTAACAGTTGTTTTATTTGGTTTTGTTTAACGCATATGGTGAACGTAAGGTCACTGTTTTCATGGTAAGATGTTCTACTCTTAATTGTTTTAAAACGTTAGGTTGGTCTTGTGTTATTGGTTCGTTTAGTTCGTAATAGTTTTGTACAGGGGTGACTTTGATTCGTTCGTTAAAGTAATCTTCGTCGTTGTCATGTGTATTTTTAGTAATAGGAGATGTGCAAATGCCAGAATGAGAAGTAGATATAGCTTGTTCTACAGTGACAGTGTTATCAGAGAGTTGGGATCAGAACAGTTCCATTTTCTACGTTAACACGAATTTTGATACTATTCACACATTTTTTTGAAGGGTTTAAAATTTTATGTTCGAAATAAAAGGGGATCTCTATCTTGCCTAATGTTATTGTCTTTGTTTCGTAACTGATACTTGCTTTCAATTTTTGAAAATGGGCTGAACCAGTCAATGCGTCGAAACGATCATGCTATTGCATGACATGAAATCGAAGGGAAATTGATGCCATACTCCTGTAATATAGGGAGATGAAGGTTATCAATACCTCTGGAAGTTTTGACAACGGATTTCATGGCGAAGGGTTTTTGATAGATATATTCGCTGAAAAGTTCATAAGCCGGACCTGGATTCATGATGCTATCAGAGGCACCACTGTCAATGAGAATTTGAAGGCCTAAAGAGGGAAAGCAGAAGGGTAGTTTGGGTTGTATGACAATATTGTTCAGGTCAATTTTTATTGTGTTCCCGAGGCTGTATCGTTAAAATCCTGATTTTCACTACAATGCTCCTTTGGTTCGTTAAATTCCTCGCTATAGGAGTTCTCATCAGGTTGATATTTATTATTACCCTGATAGAAATAAACAGACTCTTGTTTCAACTCTTAACAAGCTTGGTTATTATTTAGTTGAGGAATGGGGTGATTTGTACGAGAGGGATTGTTTGTCAGATTAGTAGAAATAGGGGTTGCCTGATTAATTCTTCTTCCGAAGACTTCAGAATTAGTGGGGTAGTTTATTTGTTGCGGAATTGGTCTTAAGTTCGAGATAGGTCGGCTTGGAAATGATTGTCGAAATATTGGCTGTTGGTTATGTTTTTGTTGGGGTATTCTTTGAAAATTGGGCTGATGGTTATAATTTTATTAAGGTATTTTCTGGAAATTGGGGTAGAATTTGTTTACGCTCCTATTATATATGTGTAGTTTTTGTGGCTAAGGATTATTGTTCTTCTGACGGAAGTGAGCTTCATCTTTGTCTTTGATAACTTTTAAAAATTTTACTTGCATCTGCTCGTTATCGATGCGGTGACATTCGAGCAGTGCTGTTTCTAAATTTGCGATGTTTAATAGACGCAACTGGCTATGATCTGGTTCGGCTACACCAATTTTAAAAGAAGTAACTGCTGCTGTTTCGTACTGTTGTTTTTTGTATGTTTTTAGCTTATCCTGTATAACATTATAAAAGTCAGTGGCAGTCTGGGTTTTACGCATGTAGCTAGTCCGTAGGTCTGTCATTAAAAGGTCTTCGGATCTAGGGTCTGTATATTGAAGTGCGTTTTCGATGTTTTGCCAAGTGATGTCTAATTTCATAAGTATGTCGCTAGCTTCACCGGTGATTTTGGATTTTATGAATTCAATTATCATTCCGTTACAATGTAAGTCTTCAGGTGTGTCGCCTTGTCTTTTGTAACATAGGATTTAAGTGCGGCATGGATTCAAGAAATATGCTAATTGTTTTTGTCCACCATTGTATTCGGGAAAGCCTGGAGGATTTGGGTGATTGATGCTTCTGACATGTTTTGAAAATTAGGAGTTCTTGATGAAGTTAAAATGGGTGAATCAGTAGTTGATTTGGCAAGAGTGTTTCTGAAATTCAGGTAAATCTTATAGGAGACCTTTCACGAAAGTTCATGTAACGTATTACTATACTATAAAGGACATTTTCTTTTGAATTTCAATTATAGGGTAATAAGGGCAGTTTTTATAGGTAACACATGGATAAAACTTGTAAATATTAGAATAATCAGCTCTTAAAATAAATATTTAACTATAAGGTTAATCAATAATCTATAATTAGAACAATAATTACAGTGTGTGTGTTTTTTTGTTTCTTTAACGTCGGCCTATTTCCGCGACTATGGCCAATCACCGACGCCTGTGAGCAGTTTCACCTCACTATCCTGGAAATTTTGCCGAACCCCTGTCTTTCTGTAAGGAACGTAGGGATTTTTAACGTGCCCAACATCGCATGGACACGGGACCGACGGCTTTACGCCCCCTCCGAAGGGCGGAACGTGCACACATTCAACTTGCTCAAATACAATGCCAGAACCTCGGTTGATGTTAATTTTACAGTTTGTACTGAAAAAGTGAAAGGAGTACCCCGGGATCGAACCCAGTACCCTTCGGTTCAAAGGCACACGTTATTACCTCTGAACCACCGAGGTTCTTACAATAATTACAGGGAGAATAAGTTACTAGAATTGCATTAATTGTTTAAATTTCTACTCTATAAAATACTTGTTTATTATAATGTGCACGTAAAGTGGTTTATCTAATTACAACGAATACCATGCGATGTGGTTGACATTAAAGATTGTAATTATAGCACGTCTGTACGATTTTAATTTGTCATCAAGTTCGCGTACAATGACGGGTATATCCGTTAAACGCGGCAGTAGAGTTGTTAATTAATGTGATGTTTTGTCATTCTATAATAAAATGGCTAAATTATTATGTTGTAATATTAAATTACTGGTAGCGACTTTTCCTTAAAAAATAAAATAAAATGTTTTGTATTTACCAAAGTGGATATTACACAATGCTAGGAATTTGTTAATTTGTTTATTGACTCGAAAAGTATTAAAATAATTCTGCTCGGTTATTTCTTGGATTTTCGAAAAAATAATTTTGAAAACCCAATAGAAATGATTTTTAATAATTACAATACGTACTATGAAAAAATATTTGTAATATTGCCAATTTCTATTTACGAAATTAAAAATTTGTAAAATGCAGTAGAATAAAATGAAAAATTTGTGAATGCTATTAACTAGATATTTTGCATTTACGAAAAATAAATTGTGTAAAATACCGTGAAATACAAGTATTACTAAAGAAAAACTTTGTGAATACTACTAATAAGATAATTTGTATCTACGAAAAATTAATTTTGTAAATACATAATAGATACAATTGCATTGGAAATGAAAGAAAAATCGATTGACTTACAGAAGGGAAACTTCCTTGTTGGTCATCTGCGGCCTTTCTTCCAACGCCTTGATTTGTCTTCTTGTATTCTGCTTCTTGGTTCCAGCACAAACGGTCAAGAACGACCGCCAATTTTGTGAACTTTTAGGTTGCCAAAAAGTTGTTACTGCATCCTGTTCGCAGCGCTAGTTAAATAATACCCTTTTGACTTCTTGATAAAAAATAATTTATTTAAAATCAAAAGTACATCAAAATAATCAAGTGATTAATTACAAGTCAATATTAACGAACAATGAATGTTGCTAATACATGACACACTAACAAAACTGATACTTATAAACAAACTAGGATTGATAATTATGCGGTTTCTAAATGAACTCTGTAACCGCCGGAGGTCGATGTGTTGCTGAGTGAACGATATCGGAATGGATATCGTGGTAATTATCTTACAGCAATCGGCTGCTAGGCAACGTAACTATATATATATATATATATATATATATATATATATATATATATATATATATATATATATATATATATATATATATATATATATATATATATATATATATATATATATGTATATGTATGTATGTATGTATGTATGTATGTATGTATATAGACAAGGGAATTGATCAATTTTTTCATCTGTAACACCTGATCACTTAAATAAATATAATATAATAAATAAATTAAATAATTATAATATCACACTAGATGATACAATTTTGCCTTAGACATGATTGCTGAAGGCTTATGTGCCTACATATTTATAGGCGAAATACGCCACAATATAACTCATAAAAAGTAGCGTTCGAACACTGCCTTTGTGTTGACACAAATCTGCAATTTCCATCTTTAACCTTTTTGAAGATCCCAATAGGTGTAAAGCTTGTTTTAACGTAAGTGTGCATATGCAAGTATTTCTTTCAAGTAGAAGAAACTGATGTCAAGTATCTCACGGCAGTACCTCGTAACTGACATTTAGTAAAATTTTACTTTTTGGATTTGATTTATGTAGAATACCCAGCTCCATGTGCTTGTTTTTTAAAGACTATATGAAATAATTCGTTCAGTCCATAAAAGGAAAATCATTAGCCTGTACCTCATAACTAGCTACAATTTTGCACATAGTCTGTCATTTATGTGTTATCATTTTGTGTAATTATTAAACAGGTAAGAATTAAACTTATTTACATTGCGCTTAAATCTCATTGCTCCTTCACGGTAATTTTATGTTTATTAACTATTGGAATTTCAGTTATAAGCATATTTGTTATTCATTGAATTTAATTTAATATAGGTAGTTGAGCAGTTACAAGGTACTGCATTTTACGTACATATTAATTTTAGACACTTTTGTGACATATTATTGAAATATCATGCACGTATACATTTTTAAAGCAAGTACTTTCATGCTCCCCATCCGAGAAAGCCTGCAGAAATGAAAGTTATGCGCAGGTACACCAGGAAATAAAAACGCTGGATAGGGCCCAACAGTGTTAATTGACAACACATCGGGAGCATCAAATCAGAGGGGCGTGTCCGCCTAAATGTAAATTTTACAGAAGAAAAAAGTTTTGAAGTTTAATTTTGTAAGTACGCTATTGTATTTTTAGACACACGTTACTTAAATTTGTTAGATTAATATACTCTATTCCAGTTGGTAACAAAAGACGACAATCAAAAATATAACCTATACGCCAATAAGTGTTATTTACAAAATCAAAGGCGTACCAACCAAATCAAGATTTTAATAAAAAAACGCGATGACAATTATGACCTAAAATTGAAATAATAACAGTACATTATGTAAAAACTAAGCCTTATTCATATTAACCGACTAATATGAATAAATAAATATAATAAAAAATAACAATTTTTCTGTGTCTTTTTCTTTAGATTTTTGTTTGCAAAAATGCTTCATCTTTTGAATCGTCCCCACTATTGCCTTGTGCAGTGGCCTGCAAATTTCTATAAACATGATGGTAATCAGTACCTATAACAGCCATTTTCCCCGACATATATCCTTAATGTGGATTTTCGTAGAAAAAATTCACTAATGGGGAGCTCTCGACTTTTGAATTTTGAAAAAATCTTCTAATAAGCGCTAACTAGGCCCCCTAGCACCTATATATATATATATATATATATATATATATATATATATATATATATATATATATATATATATATATATATATATATATATATATATATATATATATATATATATCTGTGTGTGTGTGCGCGCGCGCGCGTGTGTGTGTGTGTGGGCGCGCGCGCGCGTGCATATCACACCGATAACTGACAAAATGTTGGGCCGATTTTGATCAAATTTAGCAGGTACCTTTTTTTCCCTCAGGGCTCGTCCGCGGCCTTGCCGCCCCGATAGCACTGCAACCTTTGGTTGATTGTGCATACCCTTAGTCTTACTCCACCCATTCCAAAATCACTGTGCCTTGAACTAGTCTGCACAGCGATTGGTAGGGTGAAGTTTTTATATTGCTCTGTCTCCGGTCTAGACTGACCGTAGATCAGTTGTCTTTTGCGGTCCAGAGCTTTACACTCGCACAAGATGTGCTGGGCTGATTCCTCCCCCTCGCCGCAGAGTCTGCATGCGAGGTCCCCTTCGAACCGCCCCATTTTATGCAGGTGTTTCTTGACGGCCATGTGTCCCGTCAAGAGACCTGTTGTGTTTCTGAGCTGTCCTTTGCTGGGATTTAGCAGCTCCACAGATCTCTTTGAACTGGGTCCGCCAATTATTGACTTCCCATGTCTGAGCCCTGGACAGTCCGCCCGGTACACCTTGTGTTGGTTTCTGACCCAGGTTTTAATGGCTCCCCAGGAAGAGCTCTTTGTCACGCCCAGAGCCGGTTCTGGTTCCATAAATGGTTCTGCTGACCCTCTCTTCGCGAGACTGTCAGCTTCTTTATTGTCTTTGACCCCCGAGTGACCCGGCACCCAGATGAGGGTCACCTCATTCTGCCCAGCCAGGTCGCTCGTCTCGTCTTATCACTGACTCACCAGCCAGGAATTTACCAGTGGGCTACTTAGTGCCTTAAGGGCTGCCTGGCTGTCTGTGGCTATGAGGATCCGCTTGTTGGTGTAGCCCCTCCTCTTGTTCACCCGCACACAGTGCAGGATGGCGTACATTTCGGCCTCAAAACACCGTTGCATGGGCTCCGAGGGAAATACTATGACTTACCCTCGTTCCTTCCGAGTAAACACCTGCCCCCGTCCCACGCTCCCCGCCGGATCCGTCCGTGAACCAGACGAGCGCGTCCCGTGGTATGCCTGGCGTCTCCTCCCGCCATGCCTCGCGGTCGGGGATTTCCACTGTAAAGTTGTTTTCCCTGCACATTCGCGGGCTCGCGAAGTCTGACCTCATTTCAAGCATGGACTCCTTCACGATCTCCTGAATTTTGCAGTGGCCCCTGAAGCCTGGGTTGATCTTTAGTCTACCATTGCAGGCTAGTCTGTATAGTCTTAGCCTGGCCTCCCCCATAATAACTAAGACTGGGGGGGGGGGGGGCACAGATCCAGCAACACCTCCATGGCGGCTGTTGGGGTTGAAGATATGACCCCTGTGATGCCTAGGCAAGCCATCTTTTGGATCTTGCCTAGTTTTTGTTTGGCACTGGATTGTGTCACTTTAGGCCACCAGACCAGTGCCGCGTATATTAACGATGGTCTGACCACCCTTGTGTACAGCCAGTGGGCCATACTAGGTCTTAGTCCCCATATAGCCGCCTAGTGACGGCTAAGGTCATGACTGCCTTACGCATTATTTTTCCAATGTGACCATTCCAGGTTAGCTTAGAGTCCAATACGCCTTCAAGATATTTTACCTCCCTGGCCATTGGAATGCTCGTACCGTACAGAGTTCTGTGGCTGTCGCACTTCCCCCTCATCGTAAACGGCACGACGGTTGCTTTCTCGGGGCTCACCCCGAGACCTTGATCAACCGTCCACCCTTCCACCACTTTCCATGCAGTCTGCATGCGCTCCCCCACTGCCTGTGTGACTTTTTCACGAACTATGATGACAATGTCGTCCGCATACACCTGTACCTCATACCCCCCTCTCCGAGAGCCTCCCCAGCAGGCCGTCCACGACTAGGAACCAGAGCAAGGGAGACAGAACGCTCCCCTGCAGACACCCCGCCGCGACCCCTGCCAGCAGAGTCCCTCCCGCAAGTGACGTGAACACCGCCCTGTCCCTGAGCATGGAACCGATCCACCTGCAGCAGGTCCCCTCTATTCCACGTTCCCGGACAGCTGCCAAAACCGATCCGAACGAGATGTTGCTAAAGGCCCCCTCTATGCCTAGAAAGGCCCCCAGCGCCACCTCCCTGTTCTCCAGCGTATTCTCCAGTTTCAGCACCAGTTGGTGCCGTGCTGTTTCTGTTGAGAATCCTGCTCTGTATGCATATTGTCCGCAGTGTAGGGGAGATGCTTCCAGTACACCGCCCCTAATGCGCCGGTCGAGCAGTTTTTCCACTGTTTTTAGCAAGGACATGAGACTTATTGGCCTCAGGGACTTTGTCCGGTCTGTTGGACGCCCAGGTTTAGGAATGAATACAACCCTGGCCAGTCTCTATGCCCTAGGAATGTACCCCAGAGCCAGGCTGGCCCTCATAATGAGGGTAAGCACCGGCGCCAGTATATCTATCCCCTGTTGGAGCATGATGGGCATTATTCCATCAAATCCCGGCGATTTGTATGGCTTAAAGCTGTTAATGGCCCATCTGATTTTGCTCCAGGTAACCACCTCTTTAGCGACTGTTCAGTCTACTCTAGCTGCCCGCCTATAAGGCGCCTCTATTTCAGAGTGTTTCCAGTCCGGAGGTGATTGGTTTATTATGTTACAGCCGGGGAAGTGCGTCTGGAGTAAAATTTCCATAGTTTCCTCCCCTGAGCGTGTAAAGCCTCCCGTGGATGTTCTAAGGGAGCCTATGTTAGTTTGAGGGCCCTTGGACAGGATCTTCTGTAGTCGAGCACTCTCGGACGTGTTTTCCACTTCCTCGCAGTGCCTCCTCCACGACTCCTTCTTGGTATCCCTCAGTCTTTTGTTATAGGTCGTTAGAGCTTGTCTATATTCATCCCATGCTCCCGACCTTTTGGCCGCGTTAAACAGCTTACGAACCTGCGTCCTCCTTTGCCTGAGGTCCTCGTTCCACCACGGGACGTTCCTGGTGGACACTCATTTTCAGGGGGCAGTTGGCGTTATAGGCCGAGGTAATTGCGTCTCGCAATTGGACTGCTGCAATCTCGAGGTCTATTAAATTGTCTATAACCCACCGCAGTTCCACTGTTAGGTCTGACCTGTAGGCTTCCCAGTCCGCCTTGCGGGGGTCCCGGTACCATAGCGTTTGTCTTTCGACTTTGGCGATTTCAAACCGGATGTATCTGTGGTCTGAGCTACTCACTTCCCCAGACACAGCCCAGCTCTTAACAAAGTCACCCAAAAACTGGGTAGAAACTGTTAGATCTAAAACTTGCTCACGCCGTGTTTTGACGAAGGTCGGTTTATTACCTCTATTCAATATGTGTAAATTAAATTTCATAAAGAATTGTAAAAGTGCCTCACCCCCAGAGTTTGTGTCCGAGCTACCCCACAACTTATGGTGCGCATTCGCATCCATGCCGATGATGGTCTACCATCCACCTGCTCTGCTACCCACCATCAGCTGCTCCAATTCGTTGGGTGGACGAGGGTCCGTGCTGTCCCCTGGCAGATAGGCGGACACGACAGTAATGTCCATCGGCCCATCCACTCCTCCACATCGGATTTTGATCGTTGCCAGGTCCCTGGAACAGAAATTCATTAAAGGCAGAAACTCTATCCCTTCCTTGACAAAAATGCAGGCCCTCGGATTCTCGCTGGATCTGCTGTAGATGAGCTTTCCAGCAGCTCCGCTGAGTTCCTTGATCTCTCCTTTATAGGAGTACGGTTCCTGGATGAAGGCCACATCTGTGTTCCTTAGAGCCATCAGTAGTCCGGCCGTGGCTGCCCTACTGTGTTGGAGGTTGACCTGAAGGAACCTAAGTCCCATTAACCCGTAGTTGCTTCCCCAGTGGGCGGAAGCTAACCCTTCCCAGGCCCCAGAATGCCTTGAAGGAGGTTCCTTCAAGGACTCTGTAAGACGCCTGGTTGATCGAGAAGGCGAGAGTGTGTCCTTTCTCCTCTGCCTTCCTGGTTAGAACCGACCAGTGTTGTGTTTCCAGTTCAGAGTTCTGGATCTTCAGTCTACTGATCACCGTCTCCTGCGGGACGGTGTCAGGGATCCGTACGAGGACCTTGCGTCTCTTTGGGAGTTCCTTGGGCTCGACGGCTGTAAAGTCCGCCCCCACCCAAATCTGACCGAGGCCCCCGATCGTTTTCCGCAGCTAGTCCCGGGACTGCGGGCCGGCACAGGTTATCCAGAGGATGCCCCCCGTCAGCCACGCCCGGTGGAACTGAGGCGGGCTCTCCCCTTCCTGAAGAGAGTCCACCGCAGCTACCATCGCAGACTGAATCAGGTCCGCCTTCCCCTGGTCTAGCGTGACCTCAGGATGGCGTCTGTCAATCACCGCCATCCCGAGTCCCTCCGCAGCCTCCCTATAAGAGCCAGTCTGCGCCGGTGTTCCGGCCTTGGTCCTTTTGGGACGCCTGTCTGTAGTAGGCGTGCTAGAGCCAGAGCGCGGTGTCTTCTGACTCGCACTCTCCTCTTGCGCCTTTACAGGTGCCCTGGCCCTTTTGGGACGTCTGTCTGTAGTGGGCGTGCTAGAGTTTGAGCGCGTCCTCTTCTGACTCGCACTCCCCTCTTGCGCCTTTACAGGTTTCTTGACCGTCCACGTCCCGGTCGCCATTTTCTGCGCCCTCAGGAACTTATTTCTTTGCGCCCCGGAAAGACGCTTGGACTGCCAGGGCAGTCCCTCTATTCTTACAGTAGGGTCCTCACTGGTGGAGGGGCCCCCGGAGTCCGCGGAGCTCGCCGCTCTCCGGTGGGACCCAGCCTCCAGCTTGGGTATCGGGGACAGGTCTCTGGCCGAAGCTACCCCCTGATCCCCGTATCTACGTCGGTCGTGAGACCTGCAGAGTCCGCTGCCGCCTCCTGGCTCGTCTCCGTTTCCGGAATATACTCAAGGCACAAATCTGTAGCCGGAGCCACTCCTCGAGCCTCATTGGTTTTGGTTTTATATGTATTTATTATCTTCATGTTGTTCCCACGAGAATGGGGGAAATACTGTCCACACCATCAGAACCCCCTGTGTGGTGCAAGGTGGGTTACTCTGGAGGGTTGCCCGGTACTCCAGAGGTTCCGTTCACGACACCATTGCCCTGGTGACATCCATCCCTAGGCACGGGTCACGTGACACCGTAGATTGGGGGAGTTTAGTTCGACCTCCTTGTCTAGATCCGTCATGTTTAGTTATTAGCAGGGTCACCTCGTGCAGGATGCGGCTTTTCACCGCGCATGACGGTCTTGGGGAAAGCTTCATCGAAAGTTTATGTTGTTATTTCCACTTCCTCAGCTTGCCCCCTGGAGTCCTTTGGCCCGCGACTCCTTAACCCCTAGCAGGTACCTTCCTTTTGCAAGCGGTTTGGAGAAGTTCGTTAGCCAGGAAAATCGGCGCAGGTTTTCCTGAAAAATGTTGTGTTTTCTTTCGGAAAATTTTTATATCTCCGGAAATAACATGACAACCAAATTTGGTACACGTGTTTGTACTATAAAATGTAAGTTAAAAGACATTTATAGGAAAAAAAGTTCGGGACACAGCAAGTGCGTTATGGTAGTGACTTTTCATTAAATGCCTCAAATTTTAATAACTCAATTTTCTATAAACGTAGAAAGCTGAATTTTGGTATGTAGTAAGGCCTTTCCCAAGGCAATATATCCACCAAATTTTACTAGAATAGCTTTGTAACTTTCGGAGAAAAAATTGTTTTCGAAAAAAACTCAAAATTCTCCCGGAAGACCTTGTCCGAATTTCCTGGCTAACGAACTCGTCCAAGCCATTAATAAAATAAAGGCACTTGCCGAGTTTCATCCAAATCGATTAATTACTTTTTGAGTTATCGGTTGGATACATACATACATAGATACATACATACATACATACATACATACATATATATATATATATATATATATATATATATATATATATATATATATATATATATATATATATATATATATATATATATATATACATATAAAAATTGAAACTGACCCCGGATATGGGTTCTAGGCGTCCTAGTTCCGCTCATTTGAAAAAATGTTTGCAAAGTCTCGCCATCGATACCTCTCTATTAGTTAATTTTTTTTTAATTTTAAATAAAAAATCAGTAAAGAAGGGGTTTACCTCAAAACGTCAAGTCGCGATTTGACAGGTTAAACATGCAACATTTAGGCAAATAACCTAAAGCGAATACGGGTTATGTAAAGAAAATGCCGCAAGAAGTGTTCTACAAACCCTTAAGTTTCAGCTTCAACCGTAATTGTCCTTCATTTTACTAAAACATTTCCAGAAAATTCATTTCAAATAGACCATTTATCTAATGCTCTGTCAGTGTCAGTTAAGTTTATTGTTTAATGGTCTATAATTTGTAGGTAATATTCGTAGAAAAAATTCGTTAACGAGGAGACCCCGAATTTTAAATTTTAAAAAGATTTCTTCAAATGAGTGCAAACTAGGCCCCTTAGAATCCATATCCGGGTATAGTTTCACTTTTTATCTGTTTAGATACATATACGGTGACGCATTTCTACGGTAAAGATCAATATAATTGTGACTATACAAGATACGAGAAAAAAATGTATACGTTAATTATACGGTGTCTTGAGCTGCATCTTATAAAATTATTTGGACAATCACAGGATTGTCCATAAGTCGTTGGTGATACCTACAAATTTTTTTGAACATCCCTTATATTATCGCATTTTTGAATATTTCATCGAAGTATCATGCATGTTTGTAAGAAAAAAATCGAGACGCAGTAAGTGCGTTTTGGTGGCTTAAATGCTTCAACTTTCAATAATTCAATTTGCTATTAACCTAGGGTTCATCGGCTAGGAAACTAGTTTTATCGGAAACATTTTAAGTTTATGTTCGGAAAATTTCTGTACATTTTTAAACAACAAGTTGTTTTGATAAAATATGGTACGCTGTTTCTAATTTATAGGTTGTACCGGTAACGCGAGTCATCCAGGCAAGTCCTTAAGGAACAGCTTCTTTACCCCTTCCATTTTCAAAAAGTTTACCACTTATAAGAAGATCATCTACCCCGTGTATAATATTGCGAGTGGCTGGAAAATCAAGAGGAACATTTCCTGTCATTAATTATGTATACCGATGAGGCAGGTTTTAGTCGAGACGGTATCTTAAACATGCACAACATGTACGGCTAGATGTATTCTCACTATAATTAGAAACGCAGACCGGTTTCGCTCTAATTAGAGCTCGTCAGTGCGATATACTAATTACAGCGGGAACACACCCTTAAAGTAATACGGCTATGGTAGCCAGCCTCCTAGAACATTGTGAGATGTACGACAGAGTCGCCATCTCAGTGCGCAACCAGGTAGTATGTTGTCACGACAGCTACAATTAAATCAAAATGTTATAAATAGGGACTGTGTAGAACTAACAGTGTTCTGTAAACTTTATTTTTCAAAGCTCCGCACAAGAAGAAGTCTAGTGGGGTCAAGTCCAGTGATTTAGGCGGCTATTGTATCGGTCCATTTATACCTATCCATTTTTCTCTAAGTTTCATTTAAATATTGTTGGACAGTTCTTGCTTTATGCGGTGGATCTCCGTCATATTGGAAACACATGTTTGCTCGCAGCTGTAATAACACATTTTCAAGCAGCACAGAAAGTTGTTCTTGGAGAAACTGCAAATATCGCTCACTATGTAAAATGCCTTCGTAAAAATATGGACCAATCAAATGCCCGTTAATAATAACACACCAAACGTTAATTCCGAAGTGTCCTTGATTTTCAATCGGATTATCAAAATATGGATTTTCAGTACCCCAAATATGCTCATTTTTTTATTGGGCTTACCGTTACTAACAAAACGGTTTTCGTCTTTCCACAACGCATGCTGAAAAAAAAAGATTGCCATTGATAAAGTTTACCATCACTTGGGCAATATAATTCATTCTTCGTTGTTGATGTTGATCTGACAAGTGTTCTAAGTTATGAAGTTTATAATTGTGATAACCATTTTCTTTCAAAATTTTTCGTACCGAACTATATTTTAAATTAAACTCACGATAGGCTTTCCGAATCGAGTTCCTTGAATGGTCTTCAAAATACTGCAAAACAGTGGCAACAGTATTGTTATAATTGACTCTTCTAGCAATTTTTCTTCCCTTTCGAGAAGAAAATGCCTCGTTATTTGCACGTAAATTGCGTTCTAATCTTGCAAATATTTTTAAGCGTGGAATAGCACGTTCAAGGTATCTCTGGGCGTATAACTGAACTGCTCTTCTAGGGTTCTTCTGAGATTCACCATAAACTAATAACATGTCGACTTTTTCGTTGTGCGTAAACATTTTTCAAAGTGAAATGACAACCAACCGATATTTGTAAACCATTAGTTTAATTATTGACAGACAAAACGTTGCCACGACAGATAAAACTTTGCTATTTGTGATGGTTGCGCGAATTATTTGTTATACTTTTTTCTACAAATTTGATTATAACTTTTTAACAGAAAAAGATTTTTTCTTTACATAATTTGTTCAGAAAAAATAGTTCTTTTTAGATATGCAAAAATATAGGTATGTTTTTAGGGAAAAAAACTCGGGACGCAGCAAGTGCGTTATGGTATTGAATTTTTATTAAATGCTTCAAATATAAATAACTCAATTTTCTATAAACTTAGAGAGTTTAATTTCAATACGTAGTAAGGTTTTTCCTAAGGAAAGATATCCACAAAATTTCATTAAAATAACTTTGTAATTTACGGAGAAAAAATTTTTTTTCGAAAGAAAATTTAAAATTTGAATAACTCAATTTTCTCTAAACTTAGAAAGTTGAATTTTGGTACGTAGTAAGGTTGAGGCAACATATATAGTAAATTTCATTAAAACATCTTTGTTACTTTCGGAGAAAAAAAATTTTTTCGAAAGAAAACTCAAAATTTTTCCGGAAAACCCCGTCTGATTTTTCTGGATAACGAACTCATCCAAGCCATTAATAAAAGACAGGCACTTGCCAAGTTTCATCGAAATCGGTTAATTATTTTTTGAGTTATCATATATATATATATATATATATATATATATATATATATATATATATATATATATATATATATATATATATATATATATATATATAAACATAAAAATTAAACCTATTTACAAATGAACTTTAATAAGATATTATGCTGTGACAATACCTCTCTCAAGCACCCTAAAATATAATCAAAATGTGCACAGTTATATATGTTTTATTTCTTTTTCCCTTGTCTTAATACACTACATATTTTATGACAATCGATTTAATTTACTTATTTGATTTCATAAATAGTCGGTTAATAGTGACTTGGAATGAAGTAGACACCACATCTTCAAACATATTAAGAGAATATGAGTAAATCAACAGCAACTGGGAATGAATTCGGTCAGTCCCCCAGCCACGTGGTTAAAAAACACTGGCTGTATGAGTGGTTACAACTCTACCTCTAAATAAAAGGACTGTAACAGCGGCAGAAGCAGAAGTCAATGGAAGCTGTGTGTATTCGGAAAGAAACTATTGACTATTAATAACAACAATTGACTAGAAACGCTGCGAGTTGTAAGGAAAAAAATAATTTTA